>PVKA01033698.1:13783-24213 GCA_004027165.1 Ctenomys sociabilis
CACACACACCCTGCACACTCTCACACACACACACACACACACACACACCCTGCACACTCTCTCTCTCTCACACACACACACACACACACACACACACACACACCCTGCACCAAAACTGAAGTTTTTATTTCTTAACTGACCTGCACTCAGCTTGTACATGACTCATGTCACCAGCCCTGTTTTTGCTTGACTTCTCTGTTCTTGCCTGTTTTATATTCCTGTTGCTGAATCTTTGACCCCTAAGTTTATGTAGGTTAGAGTCCCCTTGTAGTACCAATCAGGCTGATGTTGCAATAATTTTGTAGCTTATCTTGTTTACCAACAATCTCAACTCTTATACTGATCCAGCAAGTGATAAGCCAGGTTTGCATTTTTTAAGTGGTTAAGAGCCCATGCCTACACAGACATGGAATGCTAGTTGTCACTCTTTGGATGCAGTCCAGTTTAGACATGGTTTAATGATCTTATAGTGGATGCCATTCCTAGCTGCTAAGTCATTGTGCCCAGCTGCTAATTACTACATAGGGATGAAAAAGGAATAAGAGACGCAATTACTGAGAGTGCTGCCACTATGCAGCGAACTAGTGGAAATCAAGGAACACGGCATGCCTGGAGGCACTTCCTTGGTCAGTAGTTGGTAGGGAGGGGAGAGCTGATCAACGCACTGCCAGCAAGTGCTGAGTGCCAGGGAAGCATGGAAGGGAGTGATGTGGGAGGCTTTCTAGAGAAGCTTTCGCTTACCATTTGGCTTTTTAAAAAACTGCTTTTGGGGGCCAGGGAGATGGCTCAGTAGAATAAGCGCTTGCCTGGCAAGCGCAGGACCTGAGTTCAATCCCTGGTTCTGCCAAAACAAAACCAAAAAACCCCCCTGCTTTTAAGGAGTTATAATACCAATTAAGAAAAACAAAACAAACAAAAAATACTAGTAAGTTAAAAGAAGAAAACAGATTTCCTGGAATCCTGCCAATCAGAAATGAACACTAGTCACATTATGTATAAGGCTTTTGTCTGTGTGTGTGTTTATCTGCATGTATGCTGGGGGTAGAACCCAGGGCCTTGTGCATGCTAAGCTTCTGCTCAGGCACTGCACTATACCCTCAACTCTCTCTCTACTTCACTGACCTCTGGCAACCAATAATCTTAGCTTCATCCTTAGGTTTGCCTTTTCCACAATGTCACTAAATAGAACTATTCTGTAAGGAACAAATGACGAGTAGTGGGACTGCTGCCCCACATAGTAAGTATATATATTTCATTTTATAAAAACCTACCAGGAGCTGGGGAGATAGCCCAGTAGTCTAAGCACCTACCTGGCTATTGCAAGGAGTTTGATCTCTGGTCCACACTCTGCAAGCCCGAGGTCCCCAGGCGTGCTCTGCTGGCCTCAAAACTAGGTGTGGTGGTACCCGCCTATAATCCCAGTGCTGGGAAGGCTGAGACAGGAGGATCACTACAAGTCAGAACTGCATAATGAGACCCCGTTAAAAAGAATAAAAATATAAATACAGAAACAAAACAAAACAAATCCTGCCAAACCAGCCAGGCATGCCTATAATTTCAGCACACAGGAGGCTGAGGCAGGATTGCTGTGAATTTGAGGCCAACCTGCTCTACATAGTAAGATCCTGTCTCAAAAATTAAAAGCCAAAACAAAACCTACCAAACGGTTTCAGGACTGCTGTACCATTTTCACCAGTAGTTTGTGACGTTTCATTGCTTTTCATCTTGGCCATCACTTGGTAATTATTATTTTTGTTATGTTTTAAGTTGTAACTAGTCTAGTGGGTTTGAAGTGGTATATGATTGTGGTTTTCTTTGCATTTCCATAATGGCTAATGATGTTGAGAATCTCTCATATGCTTATTTGCCATCTGTATCTTTTTTGAGACAAGTCTGTGTATCTTTACCCACTCATTTATTGAGTTGTTTTCTTACTGTAGAGATTGAAGGTTTTACGTATTCTAATTATGTTCTTGAGCATTCCTTTAAAATTTAGTTTTTTAATATGGAAAATTTCAAATACTGTGGACTAGTGAGAAAAGAGTGCAATAAATCCTCATGTATTAGCACTCTGCTTCAACAGTTCCTGCTTTAATAGTTAGCAATTTTGCATTTTTATTTCTTCAGCTCTTTTCTCTTTTTTGTTATAATATCTTTAAGAAGTCTCAGATGTCTTAACATTTCAATTGTAAATAGTGTGTATCTCTACCAGGTAAGAACTTTTTTTTTTTTCAAACGATGATCTACACATCTAAATAATATTTCTGTAACATCATCTAACCAATACATGTTTACTTTTCTCTAGTCACCTCAAAAATGCCCTTTGGCTTTCAGTTAGGATCTATGCAAAATCCATATGGTACATTTGGTTGATACATTTATGTCTCCCTCCATCTGTAATAGCCGCCCTCTCCTTCTGTGTTGTTTGTTGAAGAAATGAGGCCTTTTGTCACATAGATGACCCACATTTCAAGTATTGAAACACAGCCAGAGAAGGCTTTAGTGGGGAAAGGATAGCTCAAATGGGGGTTGGTAAGAGATTGAAATACAAGATTTTTTTTTAGGTGGAATCCAGCAAAGTTCATGTTTGCCTTCTCAGAAATATAGCTTATAACAGAAGGGCAAGGCACATGCTTCTCTGCCTGTGTCTGTCAGTTTTCCCAATAGCAAAGTGATGCTTAAGCAACTCATCCGCAAAAAGCTGATAACTTTTAAGTAAATACTTTTTGTAATGTCAGTGAAATTGTGGGATTTTATGCATTATCAGCATTTAGTAGTTGGTTGAGACTTTTCAGACCTAAGAGAAAAGTTGTAAAAATAGTCCAAAATAATATATATTTTCATCTTTTACCTGGATTTTCTAAATATTAATTTATTTTATTAGCTTTGTTCTTTCTCCATCTGTCTAGGTATGGTGTAAACATTTATGTAATGTTTTAAGGCTTTTTCAGGGTAGAATGCAGATTTAATGCTTCTTTATCCTTAAAGGTTCAGATCCTAAAGACAAGGCTACTTATCATAGTTAATTGCCCAAATCAGGAAATTAACATTGATTCACTTATATTAGCTAAGCTGTATACCTTGTGTTTCCCTCAGTGTTTCAAAGCTCTTTTGTTAGTATAAATTGTTGCACTTGGTTATTATGTCTCTTTAATCTCCTCAAGTCTAGAATAGTTCCTTAGCCCTTGTTCTTTTGGAAGAGTATAGGCCAGGTATTTTGTAGCTTGTCCCTGAGGTAGATTTTTTCCCATTGCTGGGGGTTTACTATCAAGTTATTTTCCCTATGTGATTAATAAATTTTTCATGGAGAATATTTTTAGACTAAATATCTTTTGCAGTCTCATAAACCTTCATTCATTTCCATGTCCATTGATGATTTTTGTTTGAATCAAGTACTGTGGTGGCGAGCCGGGTGTGGTGGAGCAGGCCTATAATCCCAGCACTCAGGAGGCTGAGGCAGGAGGATTGTTGTGAGTTTGAGACCAGCCTGAGCTACAAAGTGAGCTTAAGGCCAGCCTGAACTGCATAGTGAAACCCTGTCTAAAAAAAAAAAAAAAAAAAAAAAAAAAAAGTACTGTGGTGGCTGCCAAAAGGTGATGCTTATAACTCTGTGCTTCTATATTTTACAGCTTGAATTTCTTTCTTTTTTTTTTTTTAATATTTTATTTATTTATTTACTTATTTGATGCAGGATCTCACTATGCAGTTCCAACTCATAGTGATCCTTCTGTCTCAGCCTCCCCAGTCCTGGGATTATAGGCTTGTGCCATCATTTCTGGTTTCAGTGGCCAGCTCAGCACAGGGATGACACAGCGTGTAGTACCAGGGATTGAATTCATGGGTTTTTGCACTTGCTGGATGGGGCTTAGACTGCTGAGCTATCTTCCTGGCCCAGATTGAATTTGTTGACTATAAGGAAATTTTTCCATCTCCCCTCCTAACTTATATTCATATGGACTCATAAATTTGGATTTTATTCATAGATCTCTAACTGGAGATTGTACACGCCAAGGACATTCTCCACCATTGACTACACTCCCAGACCCCACTATTTATTTGATGTTCCCTTTGTCCCAAACTTGGTCAATGGAAGCACCTTTGAACCAGTTCCCCTAGATACATTCCCTTCATTCTCTGAGCACAAGATGTCAGGTGTGTGTGGATCTGCCTACCCTACTCCTGGAGTTCTCAAACAGCCCTGGTTCATTTAAGTGAAAAGTGTATGTATACATAGGCAAACAGTTTTCCTACCTGGACCTAAATTAACCATTTCATCAAACTCTTATTATTCTTGTTAGTGGGAAATAGTACTTAGAAATAGCATTCTGGGCACTAAGTATTCTTATTGTCAATGAGTAGTTATTTTAGGACTTTGGAGTGCTTTTTTTTTTTTTTTTGAGACAGGGTCTCTAGTGCATATTTTTAAAAAGAAGAACATTCATGTAATTATGGTTCCATCTTCAACTTGTGCTTAAATTTTTGATCCTTAGAAACCAAAAATAGAATTGCCAGATGCTTCAGCAATTGTACTTCCAGTTATTTGCCTGAAGAATTGAAAGGAGGGACTTGAACAGATAATTTGTACACTGTATTGATAATAGCATTATTCACAGTAGTCTAAAGATGGAAGCAATCTCATCTGTTGACGGATGAACAGGTAAGCAAAACCGCAGTAGATATTATTCAGTTTGTAGTATGCTTGTGGCATGTACTGTGAATACGTGTTCCCATCAGGCTAGAACTGGTGAAGCAGGGTATGTGTCTCAGTTCTGTTGGACCTTTCACACACTTATTGACATTGGCTACCATTTAGTTATTTATTTAAGGTTTTGGGTTTTTTTTTTTTTTTTTTTTTTTTTTTTTTTTTTTTTTTTTTTTTTTTTTTTTTTTTTTTTTTTTTTTTTTTTTTTTTTGTATTTTAGGGAAGGGTCTATAAGGTGTTCAGGGTCTCACCACTAGATTGGACTTGTAATGATCCACCTGTTTATAGCCTCCCAAGAGCTGGGATTACAGGCATGTGCCATCATGCCCAGTCTCAGTTGCCATCTCAGCATGCTCCAGGGGTGGGGCTGGCACTGCAGGCCCGGGGATCAAGCCCTAGCCCCTGTGCCTGTTTGCAGGCACTTTAGTCTGCTGAGCTATTTGGCAGGTCCTATTTAGGTTTTTTAAGAGAGGGTGTTACTATGTAGTTTAGGCTGATTTTGAACTCATCATGTAACATAGCCTGGCCTCAAACATGTGGTGATTCTCTTACCTCAGCCTCCTGAGTGCTGAGATCACAGGCCTTTGCCACCATGTCCAGTTGGCTGTCATGTATTTAATACTTACTATATACTAGACATGATGGTAAGTATTTTATATTTTATCTTCACAAAAAACTATCTGGTCATAATTATCCCTTAATTTATTTCACAGCTGAGTAAGTAGGAAAAAACATCTGCTTTATAATTTGTAAAATGGAGGCCCAGAAAGGAAAAGTCCAGCATCACAGAGCTAGAAAGTGGCAGAGCTGAGATCAGAGCTCAGGGCTGTGGGATTCCAGAGTCCTAGCTCTTAAACCAGTGTGCTTAGGGATGATGCTATGGAAAGTTAGGGAAAGGAGCTTTGGCACTCACCTTTGTGGGTGTCTGAGGATGTTAGGTAGAGATGCTCACTTGAGGGGAAGGGTCCTGTTGTGTTGTAGCCTGCACCTTAGATAGTTCAGGCTGGAGAGATCGATTGGGAATGGGAGTTCAGAGCAGAAACCTGTTGGGTGAGTGAGTCTGGTAAAAACATAGCAGAGGCAGTGCCCTGGAGAGGTCCCTTTTACAAGAGGGGCAGGTTGGAATAGGAGCAGTGGGAGTCAAGGTAGATTGGGGCATAATTGCCAATGGCCAGCACTGTAAAAGGTTCAGGAACTGAGTTTGAATGCTAGCTCTGCTTTTAAGAGACTATGTAATCTTAGATGGGTTGTGTTGTAGTTTGGGGTTTTGGAAGGGGAACAGTACAATCTGGGACACATTTTATAACATTATTTGATAAGAAAGAGTGCAGGAAATCTGTCCACACATTAAAAACCAAACAATCCAGCTGAGGGCCTAGATCCTAATATCCTGCATAAGTCCAGCAGAAAACCTAGAGCTCATAACAATGTTCCCCACAAGTCCAACTGAAGGCCTAGAGCATGACAATGTCTCATGTAGGCCCATTTCATGAATCTGTGCTGAGAAAGCTCAAAAATCAGTAGTGGAAGCTAGAAAGTCTTTACAGCTGGATGGAGGATTTGTGCTAGCAGGCTGAGGGGTCTGCACTGGAGCCAGGAAGCAACGCTCAAAGTAAGAACCAGAGCTTCTCAAAAAAGTACCATAGCCATCCTTAGCAACAGTGAGGTCCCGAACTCCTCCAATGGTGAGGAAAGCTGAGTTCCTATCAAGAAATGCAACACAACAAGCCTCTGCCGAAGGCTGAGCTGTGTACCACCTTTCCCTCCAGAATCAAGTAGTGATACACAAAGTGAACCATAGCCATTCTCAGTGACAATGAGGTCCCAAGCATCTCTGAGGAGAACAGCCAAGTTCATCAGAAAAGCCAGCACAACAGGGTCCTCCAGCAGAATAATGCAAGAGATCTAGCAGCTTCCAACAGCTCCCTAACAGCTTCTCCAGTTCTGCCTCTCATGCTGCTGGCATTAGTCCTTCGATGGGCCTCTCACACCCAGTTCCATGCTAGTTCAGTTCAGCTGGTTGTAACAAGTTGGCCACCAGTTGGCAGTCCCCCTTAACAGCTTTGCTTCATTTCTTTTATCAGTAAAGTAGATTTTCAACCATGCTCCTAGGCTGGAGGTGTAGCTCAGTGGTAGTGCTGTGCAAGAGCTCAGGTTTGATCTCCACCAACTGCAAACAAACAAACAAATGCAAAAACTGTGTTCCTCTTGGAGTGGTGAAAATATTTTGGAAGTATATATAATAGCAATGCCGGCACACCTTTAGTTTTGCTTTAAGAAAAAATGTATTTAATACAAGGTCTCATTGTACATACAACTCAGGCTCTTAGTGATCCTCCTGTTTTCAGCCTCCCCAGTGCTGGAATTACAGGCATGTGCCACCACACTGGGACTTGTTGGCTGGCTCAGGGAGCATGGCGCGGGGCCAGTGTGGCATGTGGTACCAGGGATTGAACCTCGCACCTTGTGCTTGCCTGAGCAGGTGCGTAGGCTACTGAGCTATCTCGCTGGCCCTTGAATTTACTAAAAGCTACTCAGTTGTGAATTTTATGCTAAAGAAATTACATCAAAGTTAAAAATCAGGAAGTGGGGCACAGTAGCACATGCCTATAATCCCAGCTATTCAGGAGGCTGAGGCCAGAGCATTCTAAGCCTGAGGCCAGCTTAGATAATTTAGCAAGACTCTGTCTCAAAACTTTAAAAAAGAGGAGGGGGGTTGCTGAGAGTATAGCTCACATATAGAGTGCTTATCTAGCACGTAGCAGGTGTTGGGTTCAGTCCTTAACATGCCAAAAACCGTCTCTCCCACCTATAAGAAAACAAACAAACAAAAAAAGACCAACTAACTAGTCCTATTCCTCACAGAATGAAATCCCAGCTACTTGGGCAGCTAAGGTAGGAGGTTTACAAGTTTGAAGCTAACTAGTGAGTCTGTGTCTCAAAAACCCAAAACCAAACCAACAAAAAGAATGAATGCTGATGACATCATCCATCCAAACACAGTATATGACCCAGTGGAAAGCCTCAGCCAAAGTTGGCTTTTTTTTTCTTTTTAATGTGTTTAGTACAGGGTCTACAGGATCTCACTGCACAGATTGAACTCGTAGTGATTCTCCTGTTTGCAGCCTCCCAAGCGCTGGGATTGCAGGTGCAAGCCACCTTGCCCAGTTTTAGAGCACCCCAGGGGCAGGGATGGCATGGCACACTGGGGATTGAAGGCTGGGCCCTGCATCTGCCTAAGGAGGCACTTTAGTCCACTGAAACTATCTGGCGAGCTCAGAAGTTGGCTTTTTAGAAGAGGTCCCAGACCCACACTTTTTTGGGGCCACTGCCTTGAGCTGGGGATACCAGTTACAAACACCGTGCTTAGTAGCAGTCCTCTAATCTGAAGTAAGCATCGAACCCCCAAAATCATGGCTTGGGCACTTAAGCCTCCCATGCTCCCTGTCCACTAATGCTTAGTTCCTTGCTTTTACTTTCCACAGGAGCCAGGCTGGAACTTCCCTCAGTGTGACAGAGTGGAGGGTTTGTGGCTGGGAGCCCCAGTGAGCAAGCTTTCTTGGGTTCTTGTCTGGATGTTTATTTTCTTGATCTAAACTGAGCTTTAGTAGAAAACTGCCACAGCCTGCTGGCTTTTCTCTCATTCAGGAAGAAAAGCCGTGTCACATTTCCATTTGCTGAAGGGTGTTTGTTAGAGATGGTTGGGTGAAGAAATCCCTGAGAATTTAAAGTAGGAAAAAAACAGAAAGGGTAAAGGCTTTACTTTTGTAGGATGTGCGAATATGAAGGCTGCTTTGGAGGTTTCAGCCTCACCCATGAAGCTAGGATCATGAGGGGAAGGGAGGGTGGAAAGAAATCCTGATGCCAGCAAGACGTTGTTAAACGTCTTCAGATGTGTATGGCTTGAAGGCTGTTTGTTTCCTGTGTCCTCTGCATGTGCATTGTTTTTCTCCATTACTAATCTAAACGGTCTGAAAATGGAGCTTGTTGGGCAGGGTAGGTTTTGCAGTAAAATTCTGTGGCTAGAAAGATGCTGACCGTCCTGTGGTTTTCTGAAATCATGTGCAATTATATCATCAAACCACGTAAGATTTTTCTGGATTTTCTTTTGAAAACATTTCATTGGATAACACTGTTGTGTGCTCTGAGTTGTTGAATATCCAAAAATTAATGTATTGTAATTTGCCTGAGACTATGATATTCTTTGGCCAGCTACTTTTGACAAGTACCTGTGGGTTTAATGTGTGCATTAGAGCTCACTTCGGTTTTTAAGTATAAAAATTTATATTACAAAAGGGAGAGTCTTACCAAAAATATAAAATTGAGTGCAAATTCCATAGCTCAGCTCTTTATTTATGGCTTTAAGATTCAAAAATAACAGAATTATTTGCACAGTAGTACCTAGCTAGAAAAGCCTGTCAGGAGTTGAGGTTGAGGAAGTCTTTGTGACTGGGACCAGGCTCAGAACAAACCAAGTGAGGACTTTCTGGGGTGTTAACAGCTTGCACCCTCCAGTACTTATGTAAACAAAGCCTTCAGGGGTGAGGCAGCTTAGCTTGGAGTATGGTTGTCCTCTGGGGCGCATACCTTGTAGCCCCCCAGTGTACCTGAAATGTTGAGCTGTATTTCCAGCCTCTTGATAGCCCTTTTTTTTTTTTTGAGACAGAGTCTTGCTATGCAGTTCATGCTGGCCTTGAGCTCACTTTATTGCCCAGGTTGATTTAAACTTTCAACAGTCCTCCTGGATGCTGGGATTATAGGCATGTGCCATTATGCCCGGCTTGATACTCATTCCGGCTTGATACTCATTCTTATCTGTTATATAAATATGAGGGAGGCCCATGAATTGCACAGAATCTTTGGACTTTGTAGGATAGTAGTTTAGGAAACAGTATACTGATACGTGAAAAACCAAGTTTCTATCTGTGATGTTTTGTTTCACAAGAAGGTATTGAACCAGCACTGGTAGATTGCCCCTGTGAATATACTGGAACAGGCAGTTTGGGGCACAGAGCTGGGATTAATAAATCCTCAGTGTGAATATAAATTGGGCTTTTAATCCTCATTTTCTCTGCTAGTAAAGTGAGATCAGGATCATCTACCAACAAACTCATCTGTATTTTTTGTAGAATGCAGTTTTGGATCTGGAACTGGGAAACTTGTCCCG
Source organism: Ctenomys sociabilis (assembly GCA_004027165.1). NCBI lineage: Eukaryota > Metazoa > Chordata > Mammalia > Rodentia > Ctenomyidae > Ctenomys > Ctenomys sociabilis. Next base: position 23,653 of record PVKA01033698.1, read on the forward strand.
CTTGTCATAGTATGCCATCCCACAGGATGTGTGCATGGTCCCAAAGCATGTGGTGGTGGGGCTGTGACGACGATGCCAGCATGGCACCGTAGCTGGCAAGTGCTGCCCATCTGTGCTCACCTTCATAGCCTTCGTCAGACATCCCTAACGTCTTGCAGTATGTCACTTTTGTTTAAGGCTGTTTTGTACAATTGGCAGGTTACGCATGGCACAGTCAGTCCAACTGAGAGGATAAGGGAGGCTGCTATCCCTTGTCACTGCCCCTGACACTGGGCAGTGACCATTCGTGGTTGCCTAATCACAAGCTAAGATTCCCCCGCCCCTCTGCCATGTCACCCTAGCCCTTAGCACCCTCTCTTTTGGTCCTGTTTATCTATCTTTCCTCTTTCCTTTGTTTTTTCCTCCTTCCCCCCTTCCTCCTATTCCCTTTTTCTTCTTTCCTTCCTCTTCTACCATCTCTCTCTCACACACTCTCTCCTTCCCCACGTCCCTCCCTTTCCCTCTCCTTCTCCTCTGTCTCTATCTCTGATCTCTGTCTCACCCTTTTTTTTGTTTTTGTTC
>PVKA01033699.1:0-24120 GCA_004027165.1 Ctenomys sociabilis
AAAAAAAAAAAAAAAAAAAAAAAAAAAAAAAAAAAAAAAAAAAAAAAAAAAAAAAAAAAAAAAAAAAAAAAAAAAAAAAAAAAAAAGAAAAGAAAGTCTGCTCTGCTTTTGATCAATATATAGCAGTTCCAACAATGAAAGACAAGCACGTGTTGGTGGTAAAAATGTACACAATAGTCTAAGTTCATAAAATGTGGATGACCTCTGCCCCAAAAGTTAGTCTTCTAACTGTAGCAATTGCAAAACATTAGGCTAGACATCTTTTACCCTCTCCTTACATACATACTCTATACACACATTTTAATTTTATATATGACAAGATTATAAATTTTACTTTTCATTTTGTTTTTTATTCTTAATTGCAAACCTAAGAGAAATTTCCAAGTGGTATATAGAAAGCCATCTATTTATTTATAATGATTTTGTACACTTCCAGGACAGGAATAATAGCTTATTTAACCTGCTTCTTACTCTGAGGCACTCAGGTTGTTTCCATTTGTACAATTACAATCAGTGCTGCAGGGAATATTTGTGCGTCTCTATCTTTGCGGACATATATGAAGATTTCTCTAGGTTGCATTTCTAGAAGTTCGTGTTCTATGTTAAAGGATACGCACACTGTCTATTTTAAGAGATAATGTAAAATTGTCTATCTAATCTATACTATGGAATGTGTATATTATAGTATGTGTCTATATTCACGAATATAGGATATTATGTCTTCTCTTTTTTATTGTTCATTGTTTTCATAATAAATTATGTTTCATTGTGTGTATAATGTGCACTTCAATAGCAAAGAAGTATTTTTCATATGCTTATTGGTCATCTTTTTATCTTTTAAATTACAAAAAACTTTTTTCATTTTTCTACTGTGTTATTTAATGGAATAAGTCACTAAAGTGGGGGAGTGATGTAAATCAGAGGTCTGGATTAATCATCCAGACCAGCTTGTATAGCGCCCATGGCTGTGTCCTCACCACTTGTCTCTGTGGTTGAGCTGTGGCCTGTTTCTGACTGCCTGACCTCCCTGTATTCTTGTTCCAGTTCTAAGCTCTCCATTGCTATGATAAACTACCTGATAGCTTTCCACAAATTCTTGTTAACCAAAGATGATTTCCAGTGATTGCATTAAAACATTTCAAAAACGATAATAATTAACAAGATCATAGTTCAAAGACTCTGGCATTGGAATGATCTGGCACTGTTTTCATGAAGCCTGAATGAGGAGAAAGGCAAGGAAATGAATTTGGAGTGGTTGGTCACAGACAATAAAACAATTACTATCATGGAAAATTATTTAAGTTATTCCTTGCAGTGATCTGAAATGAAGTCAGTGTTCTTCAACCATTTCTGTACTGTCTAGGGGAGTATGAAAGGATGTGAACAACTCAAGGTTGTGAATGGGCCAGCTGCTCCAGGGCCCAGCAGCTAAAAGGGTTAGAGTTCTCAGCTCTCTCAACTTCAGCTGAGACTGGAAGGCTTACTAGAGTTAGGTTCAAGGACTCCTTTTGCTTACCTTTGTCTTAGCATCAAATCAAAGTTTAATTATATGAACTGCCCAAGCTACAATATCAGTTAAAGTAATAGCTTTGTTGGGTCTTTTGTTTGGAAATTAAAGAAAATCAAAGAAAATGAAAGAAATCTGGAATAGGAATATTTAAGAAATTTCAGAAGAGTTTGGGCTGGGCTGAGCCCCAGTTTTTGATCTCCAGATTTAGCTGATCCTTTTCCATGGTCATCTGAAGCTAGTCTCACATTTTTACCTGAAGCAAGTATTGTGCAAAAGGACTTAACAGTGCTCACATCCTTCTCTATCCATTGTCTATACATAGAAGTAGGCATAGTGATCAGAGCATGGCTTAGGGACAATTACAAAATTAAACATATGAGCAGAAGAACTCATATAACAAAAATTAATTAATTGATTAAAAATTCTCATTGATGTTCAATATTCCATTATATGAATATTCAACAATGTATCCATTTTAGTTTTAATAGACATTTGGGCTCTTTCCAATTTTAGGAAAATACAACGAATGATATACTTATGTACAGTTTATAGTAAATTGTGTTTTTGTTGGGAGTACACAAGTGAGAATGTGTACCTTTTATTCTGGTAGATAAAAGACATGGTACTTGTTCACCTTTCCACCAGGATGGTATGAGGGCGTCATCTGCTCCATTTTCTTCCTTACCAGTACTTGATATTTTCAGTCCTTTAACTCCATCCATTTCAGTGGGTGTCCAGGCATCTCACTGATTTTGTCTTGCATTTCTCTAATAGCTAATGAGACTGAACACTCTTCAATATGGTTACTGATCATTTGGGTATTCTCTCCTGTAAAATGTTTTGCATAAGTCACTTTTTCTTTGTTGGAACTTGGTCTGTAAGTACTGCTCACATAGATAGGGCGTTTTGGTTACTTTACGTGTGCAGTGAATATATTCTACTTGGTAGCTTGTTTCTTGCCTAATGATGTCTTTTAATAAATGTTGATTATCTTTTCATTTTGTTTATAAATTTTCTGTATATAAATTCTAAAATTTTTAGGTAGTTAAAATTAATAATCTTTGTGGTTTATAAACTTAATGTCTTCCACAGGAAGCCCTTTTTGGTCTTAGGTCTTAAATGCTCCGCTCTCATACTTTTGACTCTTATGTATCATTGCCAAACAGTCCTTTAGTCTCCACATTTCCCTTTTGCACTTGTCACACGGTTTATAAAAGGAATCCTGCAATTTCTCTTAAAATAAATTGGTGGAGTCTACTGAACTATTTGTGAATTTCTGCATTAATATGATAATGTTTTAATCCTCCAAGCCTTTATGTGTACATTGATATCTGGCAGAGTAATTGTTGTCACACTCTTTTCCCAATGTTCCTGTAATTTTCTATTTTCTAGAAGTTTACCATCAATTTGTCAAGTTCCATGAAACTTTATTGTTGGGATTTTGGTGGGGATTGCATTAAATGTATATATTAATTTGAGGAAATGATTTATACCTTTAAAATATTAGGCTATTCTATTTGGAAACCAGTATGATTCTCCAATTAATGAAATAGTCTTTCATGTCCTTTTGTCTCAGTTACCTTTCACTTGTTGCTGGGACAAAATATCTGACGGCCAAATTTAAGGAAGGAAAGTTTTATTTAGCTCACAACTTGTGGAGGTTTCAGTCAGTACTCAGGTGGCTCCCAGGCAGAGTGGCACATGGCAGGGGGCAGTATTGCATGGCAGCTGAAAACAATGAAGAGCAAAGGGAGGGGCAGCAGCTGTTGCCTCTAGCCAGCCTCTCTCCTCTCCTACTACAGACAAGCTTCTGGGGCTGGGGATGTACAGACCACTCAGTGTCCATGCCCTCCACATGCACAGTATGAGGATGTTTGCAACTAGGAATCCTGGCTCTCTGCTGAGTCACTTAATTAAACTTCTACACTTCTCAAGTTGACAGAATGTATCAACCAATACACCTTTTGTGAAGTTAAAAAAAAAACTCTAGTTTCTATTCATTGCTTGAATAGCTTATGTTAGGCTATTTTATGTATAGAACTGTTTGCATTGACAATGATATTCTATGTACCAAGTGATTTCCAAAGACAATTTTGCTGTACAGAAATTATTTTTATAGTTGAAAGTGTAGGTAAAGGTAGAGGAAATTTACAGAGTGAAATGACACCCAGATTACGTGTCTGGATAACACTGATGGCTTGTAGTTCTCTTAGATGTATTTTATAGCTGTTGATATCTGTTGTAGTATTAATAACAGCAATTTTTGCTATACTAACTATTGATTTGTCAAAGAGGAGTGTAGCAGATTGTGCCTTGAAACTTCTGGAGTCTTTGATTGAATGTGGAACCCCTTCACACCTCTGAGGCATCTGCAGCCTCATGTAAGTACTTCTAGGTAGGAAGGTACACGAGGAGAGTTACAATTTGTATTTATTTGGTAGCTATTATTTGTTCTTGGAGGAAGATTTATGATTTTCTTTATTTATTACCTTCTCTCTTTCTTAAGTTAGTATAGACAACTGTGGACACCTGTATTACCTAAAAACCCCCAGTCCTGCTTGTTGAGCCAGTATGCATGAACCTCACGTGCATTAGACACTAAGGATATAGAATTAAATAACACTCAGTCACTTTCTTATGGGAATTTATTGTTTATTAGAGAGTTCCACAAATGAAAGAATGATTATGGCACAGAGTTCCTGCGTGTGAATCATGATTAAACAGCATGATTATAATAGGAATGGGAATTTAACTCAGGGATTGAATTTTAGGTAAAATGCAATTGAGGGTTTGGGACAGATCCAGAAAATGTTTGTTATCCCTCATCACTTCAGACTTGTGAATATTGATTGGATCACAGACTTTTTAAAATCTGAAAGGGATCAACTAGTTCATTCTATAAATGAGGAATGGGAAGCCAAGAAAGGCCTTTGGCTTTTCCAAGGGAGCAATCTGTGTAGATGCCTTGATGTGAAATTCATCCCTTCAATCTCTTGCTCTAAAGCATTTTTCATCAAAACAATATAATTTATTCATCCCCAATGAAGTACAAATAAATGCTATATTTTTATTCAGATAAGTGAAGTTTTGGGCCTCAGTGTTGAGACATCATAAAATACTGTTAGGCTTTTAGGATTTCTTAAACCAAAGAAATTACTATGAAATTACTGTGCAAAAATTTATGCTACATTACATATATGTTTTTGAGGCAGAATGTTATGAAATAAAAGTGAAAGATTTAACCGTTAGTGATTATAAACTGGGCCATCTCTGGCATGTACTCTAGGCAGACATAATGGAGTGATATGGCTTTGGGCCCCACTAGTGCTAACCTCTCAGCTCATTTATCCTTCCCACAAGCCCTGCGACTTTGAGCAGATCCCTTACCCAGTTGGAGCCTCTGTCTTTCTACACTGATAAAATAGGATGCTGATACCTACATTATGGGTGACAGTGAAGGGTAAGTGATGTGGTATGTGTTGATGGCATGGTGTAGGACCTGCAGCAAACTCCCTGCTATTGCTGGCAACTAAAGTACTAGACATGATTCCTTATCACATTTGTACAGTGTCATTTCACTCTGTAAATTTCCTCTACCTTTACTTGTTTTGTGCATCTGTACTTTTCAATTATAAAAAAATAATCTGTTAGCATTAGCAAATTGAAATATGGTATGATTGAAGTACAAGTAGCTTTCTTCTCAGCATTATATTACTTGGAGGTATTGAAATGTGATTTTAAAAAGTATATTTGGTACAGGGTCTCACTACACAGTTCCAACATGTAGTGATCCTCCTGTTTTCAGTCTCCCTAGGGTTGGGATTATAGGTGGATGTCACCACGGGGCCAACATGGCACGCTGTGCTAGGGATCAAATCCCCATCCAGGTGCTTGCCTAAGCAACTAGTTTGTCTACTGAGCTATCTTGTTGGCCCTTGAAATGTGATGTTAGTGGTTTACATGCAAGTTAAATATAAAAATTTCAAAAGAATTTGGTCATATTTAAAAGACTTGAAATTAGTAACAGTTCTGTTTTTAAAATAATGTTCACTTTTTGTTAGCAATAGCCCAATTAGTCAGATTGTTATTGAAATATGTGAGTAAGGAGATTTCAGGCTTGAACCCTGACACCCACTTGCTAAAATATTATAATAGAGAAAATGGAAGCTATGAAAATAAAAGAAAAAAAGAAGGTTTTGGCTAACAAATTCTAATCTTGGAAAGCCTTAGGGATGTGTATCAATGAGTGTGGATCTCACTGAATAGAGTAGGCATAGTGGGAGACTATGAAGAAGGAAAAAGTAGTGGTGGGACAACTTCCAGAAAACAATCCATTGATCAGTTGATTTAGAATAAAAAAAATAATAAAGATAGCATTTTACAGGATTCAGTCTATGAGGGTAGTCAGTCTAAACATTGTTCTGTTGGCAGTGAAAAAAAGCAAAGATTTCAAATTGTGGGTTTAAGCTGACAAGTTGATATTTCAGAAAGACCAGTCCACTGGCCCACAGTGGATGGGAATCATGGGGGAAAGTAGAGATGCACATGTAGTAAGAACAGTTGTGATGTAATGAAGGAGTGCATGGAGGAAACGGCAAAAGGTGGGGAAGGTGTGAGGTGTGCCGCTGGGCCAGGTTTCCTCAGAATGTTCTAACTGCTATGTGACAAGGTAATTTCAAGCCAGAGAGAGGTTGTAGAAATGGGGGATTCAACAGAAGCATAGTTTTCTGTGTACATTTTTGTCTGCTAAACAAAGAAGTGGTTAAAAGACAATAATTGTAAGGAGAGAACCATTAGCGAGACTAAGTTTTAGAAATGCCGAAGAGGAAAGAAGCAATGAGACATGAAGATAGCTAGAGGAAGCCACGTGAATACTTCTTTTATTTTTCTTCAAAGTTGGGTAAAGGTTATGAAGTTTGAATTTATGAATGATAGGGAGGAATGGAGGCTATTTAAGATACAGGAGTAGTAGAGAAAGACCTTAGTGTGAAGCCTGAAATTAGGGGGGTGAGGACCGGCCAGATAGCTCAGTAGGCTACAGCATCTCCTCAGGCAGAGTGCAGGGGCAAGGTTTGATCCCCAGCATGCTGTGCCGGCTCTCCTTCCAGGGCGCTCTGAGAAGGCAGTTGAGACTGGGCGTGGTGGCATGTGCCTATGATCCCAGCACTTGGGAGGCTGAAAACAGGAGAATCACTATGAATCGAATCTATGTAGTAAGACCCTTTGGCTCTATACCAAATGCAAAAAAAAAAAAAAAAAAAACAAAAACAAACACAAGTCAGGAGGCTGGTGAGCTGGGACCCAGGAAATGAGGACTATCTTTCTTGCAGTGTACTGAGTGACTTCCTGGTAGATTTTGCATTGCATTTATAAGACACCTTACTTAAGATAGCTAAGTTTATATGAAACAGATAGAATTTGTATGTATTTTAAATTTTTCTTTGGCGAAGATTGTTCAGATTAAATCAACTGTGAAAAGATGGTGTTGCCCCTTTGTCAAGTCAGTGCCACATCAAAGCCAAAACCTAAGTGGCATAGGGCTTACAGGGGAGATAGATATTTTGCCTCCTACGTTATACTAGCCAAATAAAGGCAAAAGTAAGCATTTCCTGATGGATAATTAAGAAAATGAACTTGTCAACTGCTGAAGTATTGTTAGAGTACTTGGTTTTGGAGCTGCAGTGTTTGATGTCACAATTCATTTATCATCGTCAAAGTATGACTTCCTGCTTTTGACCCCACACCAAAAAAGGCGTAAAGGAGTCTGTGAAGAAAAGCTTCTTGGAAATCAATGGCTCATCCAAAACAGCATTTTAATGATTTAAGTAAAAATGAATCAGAAACATGTGGATTTAATTTCCCTTAAAATTCACATGGGTTTGAAACTTAAAGGAAAATAGTACTTGGCACAATGTGTTTAGGGTTTAGTTAAACTGAAAACATTTGAAAAACCCTTTGGAGCACTGGATGACTTCAAAATACATCTGGGTTTGCCAGTCCATGTGGGCATGGTTGTGAAACCCGCATCCTTAGTAGCGTTATTCAAATGTCTATCAACATGTTTAGGTTTTCAAAAGGCTTAATTAGAACAAAATCAACAAATTTTATTGATTGCCTACTATGTGCAATCAATAGAGTAGAAAGCGTCAGTTTTCTCTGTTTCATTTTTAGGAAGTCTACTGGAGTGTGGTCAAGGGAAATCCCCACACAGATGGAGTCAAGCGGGCCACCAGGGTGACCCTTTGGGAGTTAGAATTCTATTACATTGACCATTCATATTCATGGCCTCTGCTGCTGTTGGACTCCATTAAATTTCAGGAGCATGAAAAAGAGCAAGATGCTATATGGTACTGAGCTGGTGATCAAGCATTGCTTTCAGTTCTAAATGATTACTTTAAAAGGTCATTTTGGTGTTTGTGAAAAAGGCAATATGTGCTTTCAATGCTGCATTGGGGGTGTTAAGTAAAGTATGTAGAGAAGGCCATAAAAATCAGAAAAACTATTGGTTGGTAAAGTAATCTCCTTGCAGTTACAACCCTAACTAATCCATGTGGTGAGCCCAGTTGTTAGTAGCTTAGTGGCAAGAGTGTTTTGTAATGAAACCCACAGAGGTGGTGTCTGAAATGTGCTCGTATTATTTATAGCCAATTATATTAGTCCCAAAGCTGAGTGACACCTGGAGAGATAATTGAATTTCTTAGATTTCTCCCTTTTACACTGTCTGCTATGATCAGAAAAACACAATTTTGAATGCTCCTCTCTCTTAGGGTAGGACCACGCAGTCCATGTAATTGGATAAGTCTCTGGGGAAAGCTGGCTTCTCTGCTATATTTTACAAAAGCTTTAAGGAAATTTAGCCTCTATTTTTTAGATAAGTTATTCAAGAGTTAAAAAAGACCCATGTGACTTGATATAGCCTTAGTAATACAAAATACATTGCGTGTGGAAGTTGCTTTATGAAGTCTGGGCAACATGATAGAAATAATTTTTAGAAAAGGACAGCATTAGTGGTTTGGATAAAAAATACAGTAAAACCATGGAGAAATCTTTCTTTTCTTCCCCACCTTAAAAAGAAAATTCTAGATGCTTGTAACTGGTAATCAAACCTTGGGAGAGGATGTTCTGTACAGTATCCCCACTAACTGTGGTTAACTTAGATAACCAAGGGTTATAAAAAGATGACACGTTACTGTGGGAGAAACGTCTATCCACATTCATATAAAAGTTGCGTAGCTCTTCTAATCACTTTTCCTATTTGGGCTCCTTGATGATCACCTGACATTCTTGGCAAACTTAGGAGGAAATCAACTGTAGATATAATATCCACCATTTTAATTTAGTAAATTTGAGATCCTGAGATTTGAGAATATTGGAGGAAGCAAAGCAGTATGTCTTTCATTAAAGGAGGCAGAGAGGTTAATGGAGGCTTCTGCATTACTCAGGACCGGATTTCGTATGATCCCTTAGCTACAGCTGTATTATTCTCATCTGCTCTGCTGAGGAGACACTACCCCCGCCCATTGGTGAAACAGTGAGATGTTTAAAAGGTAAGATCTTTCTTGGTTTTACTAAAATCCCTGTGGGATTGCCTGACTGGTTTTAATGCTGTTGATGATGTAGGAACACTAAAAGTGGTAGCAGTGGACTTTTATTCAAAGACTAAGAGAGTGGCCAGCAAAAGCATCACAGGCAATGTGCCTACATAGCAGTCATGGGAAACATTTCATTGCTTCAATTAATTATATAATGGGACTAGGTTTCATGGCATTGATTACAGCTCATGAAAGGTTTTTTTAGACAGGAATAAATAGAGGGGTTTTTTGGGGGGGAGAATGAATTAAAGCCTCTTTCCCCCTCCTCTCTTATTTCCACATAAATTAATTCTACAATTTAATAAACTAACAGGTGGTTCCACTTCAGGCTGAGCAGATGTTAGGCTGAATGAATGGAGTCCCCCCGCCTTGTGTTCAATATATCCCTGAGCTCTTTCTTTATCTCTTCCCTCTTTCTTTCCATTTCTGCCAGATTTATGAGCAGCTACAGTATGAGCTGTTTTGTTTCAGCTATATGAATATTAATGACTGACACGTGCTGATTTTAGGTGTATTACTGACATTCATAATCCTGAATATGTAGACATTTTTCACCACACAATGAAGTACCAGATTGCCACACTAGGGAATTTCCTTCTTCTTGGACTTCTAGTTGGTAATTTCTATTAGTTTACAGATAGGGCTCTAAATTGTATGCTTATCCCAGAAGCTAAAGGAAAGTGTAAAATTAGATTCACTGTTCAGAAAAACCCTATGTTGCTCAGAAGTCTGACACATTATTTCAGTGACATTTTGACTCTTTCCTGGCCTTCCTGCAACACCAGCCCCCACTGGTTTAAAAAGAAGAATGTTTTATGCCTCATTTCTCTTCCAAACTAACCTAGAATTTTTTTTTTTCTCAGTTTTACAGACTTCACAAATAAAGGGACATAAGAAGTGAGACAATTGTGGCCAATGAATCTTAAAACTGTTCATACAGAGAAATATGACCATAGTTTTAGGTGACAACTATTTTTCATTTTTATATATGATTTGCCATTACCATAGATTGTGCTTAATAAAGACTTGTGGATCATACCTCTAACTGCTTACTAAAAATACCTGGAAGCACATGGCATGTTCCTGGCTCTTCTTAAGCTTTGATGAAAGTCATTTTCTTCCCTTGGGACCAGCTAGACATAGCTGAGACATTGCTGATGAGGGGAAAAGTCACCCTCAGCCATTGATCATTAGGATTTAGATGAGGCTGCTAATATCCATCCAATCCCTAGCTTGCCCCTTTTCATTCTTTTTCTTAAGGCTCACCCTGCAATAAGCAAAGGAGATAAGGAAACAAAAATGTAGGTGATGTGTGGAGATAGTTCTATCAGTTATCTTTGATTTTTCTTGGGAAAGAACCAAAGTACAAATTCAATTCTAACACTGATTAAAAGCGAGCTCTCTAGAAAATCCCTGACAATATCTACACACGCAAATTAATTTCTTCTACTGTGAAAGAGTGGATGTTCTGTAGAGATGAACAAAGTTGTAAGAACACTGGGCTAGTGAGTGAGCCAGAAGAGGGTGGGGCGATTCTCTCATGGCCAGCAGGTATAGAAACCCACAGCTATGCTTTCTGTGGTCTCGTGCTACCTCTCTAATGGCACTGTCTTCCATTTGCTGCCTCCTTTCTCAGCTATACCCTGTTTTTTTGTGTCCCATCCTTTCCTTTATGGCTGTTCCACAATGCACCTGCTATTGACTGGCAATGTAATCCTCAGGTCTTACCTTCCCAGTTTGACTCTTTTAATTTTCCCCTAAATCTTGATCTCTGAATTCCTGACACCAGGCCAATAGCCTGACTTCAGCTCTGATGAATTATTTTTAACAAGATCAATATCAAAATTCTGGGGCCTGTACTGTGGTAGAGGCTAGAAACATCTGAATCTCCCCATATAGGATAATAGACAAAGAAGATGATGAAAAGGGCAAAATCTGTCAAGTATTAGGTATTTGTTTTGTTCTAGAATTCATGACAGGAATTTTATATGTTATCTCTAACATAATGTCGTATCTCTAGAACCTAATGAGGTTGTTTAGTATAAGAAGGCAAACTTGGACATTTACATCCCTGGACTTGAATAATGATAACATTTTTAAATTGTGTGACTTTGGAGAAATTGCTTAAATTTTCTGATTCAGTTTTTTATTATAAAATGAGGATAATAATACTTCTCTTCATATCAGTTTTTTGTGATGGGTAAATGGTTTAAAACAAAGAATATGTTTAGAGAAATAGTTGGGAGAAAGAAAAGTTACATAGTAAATGTTAGTTATTATTAAATCATTTGAAATCAATGTTGTTTGGAAGTATAAACTTTGTTAAAGTTTCTTTGTTTAAATTTGTATTTAATTGAATAAAATTATAGATTCCATTTTTTTCCCTAAATGGTTATGATACCATTGTTTTTGTTTGCAAGAAAAAGTGAAATCATAAAGATACCTGGAAGAGTTTTTTATTTTACATTCTACCGTCCATGTGTTTCTCTTACCAAACAAGTATACTTTTTTACTTAAGGTGGAAAGGAGTAGAAAATAGGCACACAATCCAGGAAAAGCTGGCATATGATGTAAATTTACTGCAAATTTGAAATATTGAATGTCTATAATTAGGCAGGACTTGAGATCCAGTTAATGGTATCAGATGTCTTGTTTCTATTCTACTGACATTTCTGCATCTTAAGCATCAGTCTGATCTAAAATGGTGAGTTATAAAATTCCGCAGAAATGATTCATTTGACAAGTATTTATTGAACTCCTGTTCTCTCTTATATACTACCCACCTCTGGGGGCTCAGCTATGAGCAGGACTGGTGACATTAGTCTCCTACTCTCTCTTACATTCTTGTTTTTCTTTTCCCCAAGAACTTGATATTAAGCTACTTTTCCAGTCCTTCTTATTTTTTATTTAGAGATAAGTCTCCAGGTTAGTTCCCTAGGCTCAGCGCAACCTTTCCATTCTCCTCTCTCATCCTCCCAGATTACAGGTGTGCATCATTGTGTCCAGCTGTCTCTGATACTCTAATGGAAGTAACAATTGTTTCTGTGAAAGTTGGTGTCATGATGGCAAGGGATGAGATAGAGTGGTTGGCTGTTTCTTGAGATAGAGTGAGCCAGGAGATGATGAAAAGGAGCAAGTCTGATGATGACCTCTGGGCCATGGACCAAACAGAGAGCACATCCCATTCAAGAAAATGCCCCATGTGGAAGTGAGCAGGATCTATTGGAAAAAGATAAAAGAAGCTGGTGAGGCTGGTGAGTCATAAGGAGAGGCCATTGGAAGCATTTAGTCTATTAGTGGAATAGGAAGTATTTCAAGCAAAGGAGCCATGCACCCTGGACTGCTCACCATTTTCACTTTGCATTGTGAAGAATGAGCAGCAGTAGAGCAAGTGGGCAAGTGAGGAGACCAAGGAGGATATCTTGCAGTGACCAAGTCAGGGACAACAGGCCCGGACTGGAGCCCTGTCCAGTGAAGTTCAGTATGTATTTTAGAGATAGGGCTCGGTACTGGATTGACATTTGGGAAATAAGGGAAGATGGACTCCCAAATGATTACTAAATGTTTGGACTGACTAGCTTGGCGTATGGGCACATCATAGTAATTCCTTAGATGAGGGAAGGTTAAAGAGAAGCACAGTTGGCAGTAAAGCCAAAAGTTTTGCTTTGGTCCAGTTATTTTTAGAATGCTATGAGCATATCAGTGACTAAAACAGTATTTCTTTGATTCAATCTGCAATAGAAAGAGAGATGTGATGTATAGAGTGTATAAATTGCCAAATAACTCAGGTGCTAAAAATTTCTCTTAAGAAATAATGTAGAATTGCTAAGTACAATCTGACTTAAAAGCCTCCTGTTTTATGGATATAAAGAAATTTTAAAGTCAAATAGTCATTTTTCTAAAATTATTTGCTTAAAGATAATGTTCCATCTTTTAGAATTGTAGTAGTTGATTTTTTGATGTTCCTATTGTTCTTAAAAGTGGTTTTGATTGGTGTCACATTTTAACAGATGTAATCCTTGTTTCATTTTGAGTTGATGTAGTTTCTCATGACTAACCAGGAAGTGATGACTAATTAAAGTTAACATATGGCTCCTAACTGGCAGCTAAAAAACTTTTTATAGTTCTGTGTCTTAATTTTAGTCTTTAGTATGAATATTATAATTGAATATCATTGTAAACCGCAAGCTTGGGAGGATTTGCAGCCTGACTGATGCATTACATTTATCTATGAACCTACTTGGAAATCATTGATTCATCCATTGTTTTTTTTTATTAATTTTATTGGGAAAGAAATAACAATGAGACAGGTTAGTAGGACAGTTTCAATAATTAATACTTTGCATATTGTTGTCTTCATAGTAGTTATTCATAGTACAAGATGCAGACATGATATCCTGTCCAAACACTAATAGTACAAAATTTTCTTCTCATTGAATTAAGAGGAAGTAGCTATATATCTATCCTAACTATTTTGTATATATATATATATATATATATATATATATATATATATATATTTCACAACAAAATAGTTCTTGATTTATACCCCCCACTTTTTGTTTAGTTTTGTCAGAGATGGGTATTCCATTGCCATTTAAATATCGTAGGTGAGTGAATTCAGTAATTCTTATACTCTGTACATCATATCTCTCTTTCTATTACAGATTGAATCAAATATAATCCAATATAGTTCACTAGTCCATAATAGTAGTGGGTTATCCATAGGACTGGCAATGTCAGAAGTTTTTGACTTGAGCCTTTTACAGCTCAGCATATTAATATGGCTTTATGTTTTATAACTTGTTTTTATACTTTTCTGCTGGACATTAGACCAAGATAAAGCAAGACCTATATAACAAAAATGTTGGTTCATCTATTGTTTAGCCGCCTTTGATTCTGTTACATAATATTAGGAACATAGACTTGAAGAGTATATTATTTTGCATTAACTTTAGGCATTAGCAACAGTCCTTTCAGGAATACTAAAATACACAGAAACGAGTTCCTATTATTTAGAACATAATGAAATGCTGAACGTTTCTTGTATTCCTATTTAGCTAAGGATTAAATTACAAGCTTATTTTGCTTTTTAAAAAAAATCTAGTAGACAGCAATGTTTGCAATGATATGTGCTGTTTATATAAATAGCTTGGAGGTTAATTCAGACCATTTCGTGGAAATGGTTTATGTACTGCAATCATGAGCCAGTACACAATTCTCTCTAAATTTAAAACAATGTAAATTAACCAGGCCAATTTACTTCTTGCCAAGAAAGAATATTCCTTAAAGCCATGTTTTTAAGTTTATTAGGTTAAATGCAACTATATTCTGTAAGTAATAAGTGAGAGGATTTATTGAATTTTAAAACCCACTGATTATAAGTTATGAAGTTTAACAAGTAAAATATGTTTATAATAATTTCATTTCCTATTTGACATCTAACTAATGAGGAAAAAAAAAAGGCTAGGAGAGAACTATAGTCAGTTTAATCTTTGTGGTGCCCAAAGCCAAGTTTAAATCCTGTCCAAATGCCACTTCTCAATCACAGCTTTAAAAGATTAAGCACGATTATCGCGGCATTTCTCTGCTTTCCAGATACACACGTCCGTGTCACAGCTATCTTGCAGCCTGCTATTGAGCTTCACCTTTGAGTTGAAACGGCGGCCTGCTGAGTACTTACTGCGCGGAAGAAGACGCGTCGCTTAATATAAATGGGGTGGTGCTCAGATGTCTGCGGTGCGTGGGCCAAATTCTTGTAATAGCCCGGACTTTAGGAAGACAATTTACATCAGTGATTTTGCTTTTAGATTACGTTTTTAAAAAGTTTGAACTGGTTTTTCTGTGTTGAAGAAATTTTAGCTTAATAAACTTGATTTTCTGCTTGTTTCTTTTGGATGAAAAATCTAATTTAGTCGCGGTGATTTAAATTGACGTGACCAGGCATATAATGTACAGTAATTTATTTCTTTCCCTTTTGTTAAAATGTGGACTATGGGACAGGAAATACTTGGTTAAATTATTTTTCTTCTCTAATTGGTTCAGGGTATAATCTAATCTGAATATGATTTCTATTATCTTTCTTATTCTTTTTCGTAGGCATCACTTGTTAATAGAACCACGTCTTTTTGAGGGCAAAATTGTTTCATTGATTTCTCAGGTCTGTATTATGCTGACAATGTCTATAGTTCCTGACTGAGATACATTTGGTTTGGTTTTCTGCCAATGTGAACTTTCTTGTCAGTACTTGGACTTGAACCTAGGGCTTTCATGTGCTGCATCCCCAGTCCTTCTTTCACTTTGAGACTAAAGTCTTGCTAAGTCACTAAGTGCTTCTATTTATGTAATAGATTTTGAGTTTTTATTTCAAAACTGTGGGTTTTCAATCTTAAGCTGATTTTCCCCATTTCGGTCTACTCAAGACAGAGCTTGAGAAGCTTTAGTGTGTCCTCTGCCTGATTCAAGTCTGATAAGAGGTCAGGACGCTCTTGGTGCCTCAGTGGCAACTCTGTCAATGGGAAGTTCCAGGCTCCTGTCACTGGCGTGACTGCTGCGGTTCTCATTTGCAGCAGTGAGTGTTACTGGAAACACTGCACCAGGCAGCCTCATTTGGTATTTAAAGGAGACTTTGGGGAAGTTAGCTGCTAGGAAACTGTTTCTTGAAGAATTTTTTGAGCTCTGCTCTGGTGATAAACCTTCCACCTGATAAGTATTAAATAGTAACTGCACATTTTAAAGATAATACCACAGCCAAAGGTGGTCATTCTATGCTACCAAAGGAAATGCCTTCGACTTGGGCTTTAGATATGCTGTTCATTAGAAAACATACTTCAGGGACATGGGAGGGTATTCCACAGCAGTCAGCTGGTTCCTACCAGACAGGATTTCTGCCTTAACATGAGGGGTCCTTGGAGTCATAAATAAACATATATGCCAGATTCTTTTGAATTTGATTAAACATCTACTATAGGCCATGCAGCTGTGCTATGTGTAAGGGACATAGTGGTAAATAAAACAAAGCATCTGTCAGCAAAGAGTATTATGCAAGAAGGCAAAGAGATGCAAACAATATAAACATAAACACAATATATTTGGGAAGATATTAGATTAGAGGTGTTCATGGGAAGTGAGCAGAATGGGGAGGGTGCACTTTTGCATGGGACCAAGAAAGATTTGGGGAGGCTTGTGAGTACTAATCAATGCAGAATGTGGGCACAGAGATGGAGAATGTGCAGGAAGGGCTGCATTCAGGCCAGTGACCCAAAACAGTGGGACTGTTAAGGAAAAGATTTTCATGGCACTTGCTAACTGAGGTAAGGCACAGTTTATTCAGAACCGGGGTGGCAAGTACAGGAACCACTGGACTGGGCTAGGGAGAAAAAGATACAGAATCGAATCAAATATCAAAGGTGAAAAGATGTTGGTAGGGGACTGTGGCTAACTGACTTGGAAGGATTCTTCCACAAATTGGATAACATAGGGAAAGCATGGATCTTACAAAGCAGGGACTCCTTGGGAAGAGAATTCTAAAGGGCTTGACTAAAGTTTGGCCAGGAAGATAATCTTTGTCAAGGTCAAAGACAATTTTAGGGAGAATTTGATGGCAATAAGGCAGGAGAAACATCATAAAGACTCTGTTAAGTCATGTTAATGCTTTGTTCTTGATTTAGTTGCTGAGGAGTTGTAAGAAAAGGAATTAGTCTGTGATATTTTAGTATTTTCCTTAAGAACATAGAATAATGTAAAAGGTAGACTAGAAGAGATCTAGGTTGGCACCTAAAAAAAAATGGCTAAGAGTTCAATTACTCCATCCTGGAAGACCAAGAGAACCAAATTTATATTTGGAGAGTTGGATTAGCTTGGGAGGAGATGGATTTGGAGGATAGTGTAGACTTAAATGCATAAGTCTTGTCTTGGTGACTACTAACTATGATGTGAAAATGATTTTAATGCCCTCACCCACCCACCCATCTTCATGTACTGGGAGACTTTGTCTCTAGGTGGCAGTATTGAGAGTTGGTGTTGAGACCTTTAAGAGGCAGATGGTCCTGTGGGAGTTCTTTTGGCCGTGGTCATGGAGGACATTAGAGTAGTTCTTGAAATGAGAGTTGCTTCAAAAGCCTGAGTGAGGCTCTCTGCTTCCTGCTTTGCTGAGTGCTTTCTTTTTACCAATACACACTCCTGCTACTGTGACATCATCACCATCAGGTCCTCAGCAGAACTGAACTAATGCCAACATTTTGCCCTTGAACTGCAGAGCTATCAGTTAAATAAACATCCTTTTTCATAAAGCTAGTTTTTGTCAAACATTTCACTATCATGGTGAAAACCTGATTAATACAGTGACCAATTGATTGCAGAAGAGGGGCTGGTCTAGGTCATTTCCCAGTCTTATAGTCTGAATTTTGGAATCATTTACTAAACTAGAAACACAATGGGATTAGTGTAGCTGTATTAAACTATTAGGTAAACCTATATCAAAGGTATTATGAAAGTCAATATGAGATTAACAGTAATTTTTTTTCTAAAGTGAACCTAATAACATGATAATCCAAAGTCTCCTAGCATTCTTTGATTTTCTCTCTGCAAGATGTGCAGGTAGTTGAAAATAGGTATGTGTTTATTGAATTCCTAGACTGATTTCCTCAATTCTTTCTATTTGAATATATTTACAGCACAAATATTAGCTCTCAAGCTTTCATCTGCCTTCACAGTGATTTTCTCTGCCACTTCAGGCAACTATCAAAGCCTCAGTGAAGCATCGATATATGAACTGGAGGACTTACATGAATTGAGAGGGTGAGAGTATATATATGAGTAACAGCCTTGGATTTTGAGAATATATATAAATACAGCTATAGTAATTTTAATGTATCATGTGTGTATGCATCTCTTTAAGCTTTAAAAAATACATGAAAAGATGTGGATTGTTCTCTGGGATCCTAACAATAGAAAGCCATAGTAATTAAGAAAAGATAAATAAATTGACATGGATGTATTGGAACTAATATAAGTTCTGTGCAATTGGCATAAAGGAATTTGTTACTTTCAAAATAGAACTAAATCTCTTTTCCATTATAGGTTTAATTTAAGTAACATGATAAATAGTGGTAAATTGAACTTTATTACGTATTCATGAAATGCAGTTTAATACAATTGTTATTTCTGGCATTTGTGGTTTAAAGATATTCCCTTATGAGTAGATGTTATTTTTAATGTGCAAATTCAGAAATAATGACCTCCAGTTCCACCGGTGAGTTAGGGCTAATATATACACATGGACAATAAGGAAAAATTGTCTCCAAATTCCTGTCTTTATGAACATTTCTAGTACAATCTCTGATCCTCTAAAAACTGACATTAAACAAATTATTTTAAGATTACAACTGTATTGCCAGTGAAGAAAAAGTAATAAAGTAAATATTTTCCAAAGGTTTTTAAAAGAATGGGTTTGACAATGATATGCCTGAAAGGAAGAAACTCACTTACCAAGAACAAGGTTATTGAAAAATCTCTGCACGACTTAAAAAAAAAAAAAGATTAAAAATTCACATGAAATAATGCCTCTTTGGCATATCCAGACACAAAACCAGAACCCAAAAGGGGTAAATAAAGAGGTAAACAGCACACAGGAAACAATCTCCACAAGTATCTTTTCCAAGGAGAATCACTAGGAACCTATTCAAGAAACAGCAATTTAGTTACTTGGCATCACTTTGTATTTACTTATTATTTTATTCCACTTTGGGAAGTTGATGGAATAGACAGACCACTAAGAAAAACAGTGGGAGAGGAAGACATCAAAACTTTAGCAGGCCCTCAGTGGGCTTAGTTCTCGTGACTATTTATTCTACATTTCATTGAAATGAAAAAAATCTTTCAGGAAGTTCTAGATAGTTGAGTTAGACCTTTGGTTTTTCATTGCCATTTTGAAGATCTGGCCAAGCGTGTGTGCAGACTCACATCTACAGCAGTTCTTCAAGCACGTAGAGAGTGGAGATGGTTGTGGTTACAGACTGTGACAAATATTTGTGGAATGTAGGATCTCTTTTAGGTTCTGGGACTTAGGTTTTTCAGTATAGCTGTGGTCATCTTTGGAGGCAGTCAAGTGTCTGAACTCAATTCTTCAGTCCTGCTTTATTTCGAAGGGTCACGCAGGAGTCTTAGTTAGAGCAAAGTTGTTCCATGTAATGTAAGTGACAATGGAAGTGGCCCACCTGATGGATGCTGGCCTGAATGAATGCAAATTTTCTCAGGAATCATCACATTGTCTAAGTGGCTCTTTGAATTCCTACCCCATGTACATTATAGAGGGGTGCTGCTTTCACAAAGAGATAATTCAGTACAGGTCTGCAAGCCCATAGCCCAGGCTGCTATAATTTATTTGTTGGCAAAACCTTATACATCTAAACTTATTTGAAAGAACAACCTGACTGGAAGTGATGTAAGGCTATGTATCTCATTTAGGCTTTTTCTCACTTAGTATAAATATCTGTGCATTGTGATTCTGGGTACCACCTCAGACTGAACTCAGGGTGGGATAAAATATATGATATCTGCACTCTATTAACTTGTAAACCTTGAAAAACTCTGAATCTGAATCACATCTGAATCCTAGAGTTTTAGATAAAGGATATGGAACAGCAATCAGAAATAAGTCTTAATTTTCTTTTCTTCTGCATGCAAATGCCTGCTAATAATGTCCTTAAAGGTAATTTGTCCAGGGAAATTAAATAAGCTTTCTAAAATTGGATTTAAACTATTAATTTGCTTAGTAAAATCATATATTACACATAGGCAAATTCAGCTCTGTTGTGGCAAAATTATCACAAGTTATAAATTAGTTGCATTTGAGTTAATGAGGTTTTATTATAAACACAAAACAGCATTACTTTCAATACCTGATTTTCATTAATACAAAAAAAGCCTAAATAAGGCTAAAAGAAAAAAAAAAGGAAGAGTTATCTATGCTTTGTATTTTGCAAGCATTTGAACTGTTGCTGAATTCTTTATTTATAAAGAGCTAAAAAGATATTTATGTTGCCTATGCCTGATTTGGTTTGGATTAAAACAGCCACAAAAACCTTTTAGTTCCAATGGCCTGTAAATTATTCCTGATCTCCTGTTCTTTTACTTTAAGTGTTTCTCCAACAAAATAAAGTTTGTAATTTTTTTTTTTTTCATGAGAGGGCATTTTTGCAGAGTGCAGAAGCATTTGCAGCTTGGGGAAGTTAAGGGTAGCTTTGCAAGATAAGGGAAGGTGGGTAGCGGGGGGGAGTGGGGCAAGTGGGGCTTGTGCTGAGCATATGGCAGCAGGGCTCCTGTGGGGTAGGCAGCAGGGCTGAGGGCTGAGACTGGGGTGAAGAGCCTGCAGTTCCACTCTGCAGCTTTAAAATCAATTGTGCTACTATCCATTTGTCTATAATGAGGAACTGTGTGTTCAGTTCCTACTGAGTAAAAGATTTCCTGTCTTTTAAATATAAATCTACACATAAATACTACATAATAATCCCTTTATTAGACAAAAATGGTTTTCATCTCGAAGCCTATAGGGTTACTCTCAGTGCTATGGCTCCTTTAAAATCTTGGCTGGCTCACCTTTCTCTTTTCCCTTGCTGTTCTGGACTCTTCCTGTTTTCTCTTCAAGGGCCTATTGTTACTGTTCTTTTGCAAAGCACATGCTCAGACAGAGCAGCAGGCAAAGGTTGCAGACACCTTGCGGGAAGGATTTGAAGAAGGTGTTGATGTAAGCACATTGGCTGTTCGTATCAAGCATAGTGGAGTAGAGGCCCCGGTAACAGCGACCTCCCAAACACTGAAGAAGCCTGAAGTATGGCAGGAGCCCAGCTTACCCGTGGAGGCGCTGCTAGAGCTGGAAGGACTTCTGTCAAAGGGGTTTTCTGCAGTTCCACGGACAGCGAGCAGGCCTGGGGTGGTGGCTTGCATGGCGTGTTGATGTTTTTCCAGGTAGTTGTGTTCATGCCGGTAGAAATGTGCCTGCCTCGATTCTGCTGCACTCAGTGATAAGAAGCATCTTTGAAAGGTCTTGCAGTAGGGAAGGATGGATGCTAAATGCTTGCCAACCAAGATGATGTGTCCCAGTGATGTTCCTTGATTATTCTTCTTTGTATGAGAGAGAAAGAATACAGGGCACAAAGAAATTTATTCTCAGATGTGTGGGGGGAGCTCATGACATGGTAATTCATTTCACAATAACCAAAATAGAAATTTGTCAGAAAGTGTAAAATATTAAAGAGAGATCAAGGGTTAGGTTTAAAACAAGGGAGAAAGGGCCTTGAAAGCATTTGGCCCAGATTCAGGAAGCCTTCAACTCACTATCCATCCTGGCATGGGTTATCACTTGGAGAAAATGCAACTGGGTAATTTTTTAATGTCTTATAATAGAAAATGGCAGCTTCCTGTTGCCTCCAGGATAAAGCCGTGCTAGGCCATGACTGTTAAATTGTGATCCACCCTAAACCTTTTCATGGTAACTTATTACTTCCTTCCTCCCCATCCAGTGTGCATTTGTACCTGGACTTATTACCATGGTGGCCACCTTTAGTAACCCAGACAAATGTTTCTTATACTCATTAAACTAAAAAAGATTCTGTAATTGGCAAATGAGTTAGAATCCTTAAAAGGCAAAGAAATAGAGGTGAGCTTTCGGTTCTGGTGTAGACCCCAGAGCTCCTTTCCACCTGAAGATGTTGAAAAGGCTCTAACACATGGGAATCCTTCAGTTTCTGTAATGAGTGCAGATTAGAGGACAAAGTCTTATGATTTGTAATTGTTTATTTACTTTTTTCCATTTTTCCATTGACTTTTTAAATTTTTTTTATTATTTTAGTTTTATTGAAATACAAATATCAATGAGACAGTTTTAAGATACCTTGACAAGATGGATTTGATCAATTAATACATCGCAAACTGTTTTCATAATGTTTTGGCATCACAGAAGGTGCATACATGATACTATACTTACAGATATTATTATACCATATGTCTCTCATCAGTAAATAAAGAGAGTGTAGCTGTTTGCATATCTTATTTTTTATACCTGGATTACATCAAAGATTCAATAATTAATACTTTCTACCTTGTTATTTTCCTAGTGGTTGTCCATAGTACTAGAAGCTGACATAATATCCTGTCCAACCACCATTAGTGCAAATCTTGCCTCTCATACAATTATGTAGAAGCACAGCATTATCTATCCCAACTGTACTGTCTATACACACACATCATGATTCCTCCTTTCTATACCCTTTCCTTTGTCTACACCTGTCAGAGATGGGCACTCCATTGCCATTCAACTAACTTACGTGCTTGAACTTGACAACACAATCCAACACAGTCCAGCATTCCACAAGAATAGTGAGTTATCCAAAGAAGTTGTCGACCATAGCCAACAACGTTGACAGTTCAACTTAACATTATGGCCCCGTGATGTATACTTCATTTTTATACTTTTCTGCTGGATGGTTAAGAGCGAGATAGAGCAAGACTTATATACCAACACATGTATTTTATGTTTCTTATGAGGTCAGTGAAGTCCCCTCAGGGTTTATCTTGTAGTCCTGTACCTTATTCTGTAGATCCTTTGTCTGTGTCATCCATGTGGATGAGTCACGGCCAATGCTTGACCAGTTTGATCTCTGTGAGAGTCTGAGAGAAAGTTTTCTCTCCATGTGACTCTCCCCAGACACACTATAGAATTTCGATCTCTTTCCTCTGTGGCTCCATAATCTCCTTGTTCAGAAAATTTGGAGCTCAACTGAGTTTCATGATGTTGTAGTACAGGTTCTCCTGTGTCCTGAGTCTTCACTGACCTTGAAAGGCTAGGGCCAAAATGTTGGCTGGCCTTGTGGCTGTTCTATTTCTCCAACTCTGACTTGTGATCTTAGGTTGTTAACCATCCAGAAGAAAAGCTGATTAGTATCCTGCAGCATATGCCATTCACTTTGCCTTATCTGACTCAATTGATTTTAGTTGTTGTTGTACGTTTCCATTTGTATTTCTGCTTTTTGCTTCTTATACTAGGGAGACTACATGATATTTACACATGTGTATCTGGTTTATTTCACTTATGAGTATATGTTCAAGTGGCATCCACTTTGGTATAAATACTTCAAACTTATCATTCTTAACGCTGAATAATACTCCATTATATAGAAACACCACATCTTTTGCAACCATTCCTCATGTGATGGACTTCTTGGTTGTTTCTAAGATTTTGCTATCACACATTGTGCTGCTATAAACATAGGTACACATATATCACTATGATACAATGTTTTCAGCTCCTTTGGGAAAATTCCCAGTAAGGGGATAGCCGGCTTGAATGGGATTTCTAGTCCTACTCTTTTGAGGTGTCTCCACACTGAACTCCACAATGGTTGTACCAGTCTACATTCCCACCAGCAGTGGAGAAGTGTTCCCTTTTCCTCACAACCTCTCCAACATTTGTTGTTGGTTGATTTCCTTATGATAGCCATTCTTTCTGGAGTGAGATGGTATCTCAGTGTTGTTTTTATTTGAATTTCACAGATGGCTAGCGATGTGGAGCATTTTTTCATATATTTATTCACTTCTTTAATTTCGTCCTCTGAGAAGTGTGTATTCATCTCAGATGCCCATTTCTGAATTGGGTCTTTAAATTGGAGGGCCCTGTTATATCTTAGTTCTTTATATATTCTATACAGTAGACATCTGTCTGATTGCTTATTAGTTAGGATTTTTTCAAAATTTGTGGGTTGTCTTTTCACTGTGTTGACAATTTCTTTTGACATGCAGAAGCTCCTTAAGAAGAGTTGATCCCAGTTGTTGATTCTTTCAACTGCTTCCCATGCAAATATATGTTTGTTCATGAACTCTTTACCTACCCCTACGTCTTCAAGAGTTCCTCCTACTTTCTCTTCCAGGAGATTGAGTGTTTCTGTTTTAATGTTTAGATCTTTAATCCTTTCTGACTTTAACTTACTGCATGGTGATAGAGCTAGGTCAAGTTTTAGTTTT
>PVKA01033700.1:0-24086 GCA_004027165.1 Ctenomys sociabilis
AAAAAAAAAAAAAAAAAAAACTTAAATGGCAATTGGGAGAAACAGTTCTGAGAAAGGTCTTATGCCACTGATTAAGACTGGGGTGGAAGGAGTTAGGTATAATATTCATTTAGCCTTCTGAGCTTTCTGGGCAGCCTTGGTGGCCTTGCCAGCTCCAGCAGCCTTCTTGTCCACAGCTTTGATGACACCCACAGCAACTGTCTGTCTCATATTACGAACAGTGAAACGACCCAGAGGTGGAGAGTCAGAGAAGCTCTCTACACAGGCGCACTTGCCTGGAACCATGTCAATAGATTTCAGAAACTTTGGCCCATCTTCCAGCTTCTTAGCAGACTGGTGATCAATCTTTTCTTTCAGATCAGCAAATTTGCAAGCAATGTAAGCTGTATGACAATCCAGTATAGGGGCATAGCCAGCACTGGTCTAGCCAGGATGGTTCAGAATAATCACCTGAGCAGTGAAACCAGCTTCTTCCACTGGTGAATCATTTTTGCCATCACCAGTAACATTGCCACGCCAGATATCTTTGACAGACACGTTCTTGACATCAAGGCTCACGTTGTCCCCAGGAAGAGATTCACTCAAAGCTTCATGATGCATTTCAGCAGACTTGACTTCAGTTGTGACGCTGACTGAAGCAAAGTTGATCACCATGCCGGGTTTGAGAACACCAGTCTCCACTCATCCCACAGGGCCAGTGCCAATACCACCGATTTTGTAGACATCCTGCAGGGGCAGCCACAAAGGCTTGTCAGTTGGGCAAGTGGGTGGAAGGATGCAATCCAAAGCTTCAAGCAGTGTGGTTGTTCTGGCATTGCCATCTTTACGAGTGACTGTCCATCCTTTGGACCAAGGCATAATATTAGCACTTGGCTCCAGCATGCTGTTACCATTCCAACAGAAATTGGCACAAAAGGTATGATATCAGGGTTGTAGCCATTTTTCTTAATATAGGTGCTGACTTCCTTAACAATTTCCTCATATCTCTTCTGGCTGTAGGGTGGCTCCGTGGAATCCATTTTGTTAGTACCAACGATTCGTTTTTCACACCCAGGGTGTAAGCCAGAAGGGCATGCTCACGGGTCTGCCTGTTCTTGGAGATACCAGCTTCGAATTCACCAGTGCCAGCAGCAACAATCAGGACAGCACAGTCAGCCTGAGATGTGCCTGTGATCATGTTTTTGAGGAAGTCTCTGTGTCCAGGGGCATCAGTGAAGGTTACATGGCACTTGCTGGTCTCAAATTTCCACAGGGAGATGTCAATGGTGATACCACGCTCACGCTCAGCTTTCAGCTTGTCCAACACCCAGGTGTACTTGAAGGACCCTTCCCCATCTCAGCAGCTTCCTTCTCAAATTTTTCAATGATTCTTTTGTCGATTCCACTGCTCTTGTAGATCAGATGGCTGGTGGTGGTGGACATGCCGGAGTCCACGGGTCCAATGATGACGATACTAATGTGAGTCTTCTCCTTTTCTATGTTGGCTTTGATTTAGTGGTGGTTTTCACTACCTGCGCTCTCATGGCAAACCCATTGCCAAAAAGCTCTAAATTTCTACTGAATAAATTTACAACAATTAAGCATCTTAGTGTATACATTATTTAAAGATTTTAGATGATTGTTTCCTTCCTGTTTCTTGCTTACAGATATGAGTAACAAGAAGATATATACCATATCCCAGAAATATATTAGAACTTCATAGTCAGAATTTGGTATACAGAAATACCCCGTGTCCTCTCTGTGGTTCTCTAGTATATTTACACAAGGAAAGTTTTGTCTGATCAACACTATTGCTTTTGTGTCATTTATCACCATCTTCCTCACTCTGTCATACCCTGGATCACTCTCACTTCACTACTGCTTGCTGTGTAGACTCCTGAGCCGACTAGTTTTGATGAGTTGGGGGCCACTTCTGTGATCACGTGATCTCACTGAAATGGTTAACACTTCATGCAGGAAGCTGCGTTTTCCACTTCTTTGATTTTCTTCTGTGCCAGCCACACAACATATGTTCTCCCATAATGCTCCTGGAGATGATTAGCAGCATATGATAACCGCTGACTCTGTTTTATTTCCCACCCTCACCTCAGACAAAACTACATGGACTTGTTACTGCATCACTTACTACCCATTCTGGTCTGTTAGGGTCATGAAAAAGCATTCAATGGAAGATGCCGAAACCACTTGACAAAGGTGCCAAACACCTCACTGGAAGAAAGATAGCTTCTTTAATAAATGGTGCTGGAAAAACTAGCTTTGCACAGCCTAAAACCTAACACTAGGTCCATGTCTCTCACAGGGCACTAAACTAAAATGGAAATGGATTGACGATCCAAACACTGGAACAGAAAAACTAAATCTGCTGGTAGAGAGAATTGGTAGAACTCTTGCAGAGATGTAGGAAAGACCATGAACAAAATCCTGATTGCCTGGGAAACACTACAAATAATTTCTTTTTTTTTTTTTTTTTTTTTTTTTTTTTTTTTTTTTTTTTTTTTTTTTTTTTTTTTTTTTTTTTTTTTTTTTTTTTTTTTTTTGTCTTTTTGAGACAGGGTCTCACTATGCAGTTCAGGCTGGCCTTAAGCTCACTTTGTAGCTCAGGCTGGTCTCGAACTCACAACAATCCTCCTACCTCAGCCTCCTGAGTGCTGGGATTACAAGCATGCGCCACCATGCCCGGCTTTCAAGGTGTTTTAATTTGCATCTCTCAAATGGCTAGCACTAGACCCTGTCTCAAAAAGACAAAAAAATAAAAAAAAAAAAATAAATAAAAATAAAACACCTTGAGACCATAATATTAAGTGAAATAAATCAGATTCACATGTGTAAATACCACATTGTTTCTCTGGTGTGAGAAACTGAAGGTGTAAATAGGGACCAAAATATATAATATAAATTGTGAAATAGGAGAAAGTTATTCAAATGGAAAGGGAAACTATGGAGGGGTGAGGGGGACAGGAAGGAAGGAAAATGGAAAAAGAAGAATAAAATGGAAACAAAGCTTTGTAAATAAGGAGAAGAAGAGGGGATGAAAGGAAGACAAGAAGTGAGGAAGAAACAGGAATCAAGATATACCATGTACAGGCACAGGTTCACTATGATGAAGGTGGCTGTTACGTGTATCTAAACTGCACCACTAAACTTAATTTTTAAAAAGAGCAGTCTAAAGTTAACTCTTTTATACAAAATTTATATTCTTTTTCCTGGAATCATCTTTTTGCAGCCCAAAGACCTTGGATCATGGAAAATTTAATGGAACGCTTATGTTCTAACTCTTAGTGACTTTTTTTAACTTCATTTTTACACGGTTTTCCTTAGTCTATTGTCATTACCTTAACATGTTATGCTGTTATCCAGGCAACTGGGAATAGAATACATCGAGCACAATTTTGAGAACTTAAATTCTTCTTGGTCAAGTACCTTCTGTATTCTTAGTGTCCCTCCTTTTCTCTAGCTAGAAGAATGCCAACCAGTGCATATTTTTGGTTATTTTTTTCCCCTCCTTTTCTTTTCTTTCTTTCTTTTTTTTTTTTTTTTTTTTCTTTCAGTACTAGGGATTTAACTCAGGGCTTCTTCATGCTAAGCCAGTGCTCTTCCACTGAGCTACAAACCCAACCTCTTTTCAAATTTTATTTGGAGACAGCGTCTCCATACGTTGCCCAGGCTCCGCTCTACTTGCTTTCCTCTTATTTTAGTCTCCCCAGGAGCTGAGATTCAGACATATGCTGCCAAATGGGACCCATTTTCCTCCTTGACTTGTCTCTCTCCACACAGTCTGTTTCCCCTCAGTCTAGCTATTTCACTCAGTTTCTCAAGAACTTTCTAGCTTAAACTTCCTAGTTAGTCTTTGGCCAGTGCAATCTGATACTGATCAACATTCCTCTAATGCAATTCTTCCAGAAGTCTTTCTTCCCACACACCCTTAGCTCCAGCTTGCCTGTCTTGGGATTTGTACACTTCTCTTTCTTTGAGTCCTTTCTCCATTTCAGCCTTGCAGCACAATCCTGCCCTTCCCTTCCTGGAAACTCCCCAGTCGGGAGGGTTTGGTTCCATCTTGCCCTCAGGCCTCCTTCCTCCAGGTGGGGAATCCAAGGACACAGTGACCCCTGGCAGGGTATTTCCCACCAAGCCTGAGTCTCCCCCTCTAGATTATACCTTGCATGTGCTTCAGAAGGACAGTTCCAAATTAAGCCTCAGGTTGCTAGTCTAGTTTCTGCTGAGATTAGGCAAGTATACTTGTATATTCTTCCTCTGGTTTTCCTTTGGGTAACTGATAGACTAAATGAAGACATCTACCCAAACACAACTCCCAAGCCCATCTAATTATTGTTTGAATCCATATTAAAGAAAACATTGTTCTCAATGCATTATAATTTTCACAGATTCCTTTGCCCACGAAGGAGATCTATTATTTGTCAAGCAATTTCAGTTTCTTATCCCTTCTCTCCAGTGCAGCACAGATTTATCAGTGGTTAAGAATTAGACCTCCTTACAATTTCTAACCAAATAACAGAATTACATTATGAATAGCTAGCTCTCTATTGTGACTCAGTGCAATTTTCCTGTTTCCACAATATTCTGAAAATGTTCTAACATTTAGAAAAGTTGGAAGAAATTTTTTCAGTAAATGCCCATATTCCTTACCAGGTACTACTAGCTATCCATCTCTCAATCCATCTGCAGATCTTTTTTTTTTATTTCTTTGATGGATTTAAAAGTAAGTTAAACATACTAGTACTCTCCCAAAATAAACTTCAGAGTAGTGTTATGCTAGGGTTCAATATTCACTCATGTGTTTTTCTATTTTGAAGAAAAACATTTATAAGAACAAAGCGTACTTTTGCTAAGATTTGAAAAACTTTACCCAAATTCCTAGCAAAGCATACACTGCTCTCATTGGCTTTTTTGAATCATTTCCTCTCCCCTGACAGTCCCACTTCTGATTTTTTTCCACCATGGTTTCATTTTGTTCTAGAACTTTATGCAGCGGCTTCACACAATATATACTCATTTATACTTCATGATTCCACAGATCATCCTTCATCTATACTGTTATGTGCATCAGTAGCTTTCCCTTTTTATTTCTGAAAAGCATTCCATTCCATAGTTTATCCACTTTATTAATGGAAATTGGGACTACTTTAACTTTTGGGGTACCATTAATAAAGTAGCAGTGAAAATTCTCATATAGGTCTTATGATGTATATACGTGTGTATGTGTATGTGTATGGGTATGGGTATATGTGTGCATGTGTATTTGCATAGTCATTCTTCATGGGTGAAAATTGAGAGGAAGAATTGTTGGGTCAAGGATTTTTTTTTTTTTTTTTGATGGAACTGGGGATTGAACTCAGGCCCTTGTGCTTGCCAGGGAAGCACTTACTCCACTGAGCCATTTCCCCAGCTCAAGGATTTTTTTTGAGATGAAGTCTCACTGTGTAGCCCAAGCTAGATCCAAACTGTGATCCTCCTGTCACAGTCTTCCAAGTGCTGGAGTTACTGTCATGTGCCAAAATACCTGGTTGTATGTTTAATGTTTTTTGTTTTGTTTTATTGCTAGGGATTGAACCCAGAACCACATCTCTGTCTCTGTCTGTCTGTCTGTCTGTCTGTCTCTCTCTCTCTGGACAAATTGTGGCTAAATTACCTAGACTAGGATTGAACTTGTGACCATCCTGTTTCAGGCTCCCAGAATGTTGAGTACAGGCATGTGTCTGGCTCTTTCATTCATTTTAAAATTACAGTAGTTCGGGCTGTTGAGACAGCTCAGTGGACTAAAGTGCTTGGTTGGGCAAGCTTAGGCAAGCACAGGGAGCACGGTTTGATTTCCAGCACCAGATACTGTGCCAGCCCCATTTCCAGGGCCAGATGAACTGGTCACAGAGTCCGGGCATAGTGGTGCAGCCTGTAATCCCAGTGCTGGGGAGGCTGAAAACAGGAGGATTATTGTAAATCAAAGCTGCATAGTGAGACCCTGTAACAACCAAATACACTAAAAAAAATTATAGTAGTTCATTTATATTGTCATTTACTGGTTCTGAGAGTACCTAAACAAGGAGTACTAAACAAATTGTTGGACTAGAAGGGCAGTGAGTCACAAATCAATTAACAGTCCACAATCAACAATTAGCTTGCACATTGAGCACCAAATTTGCCCTTCTTAAGACAGAGAGTAAGAGATATGACTGTAGGTTGTGTACGGTGATACATGCTTGCAATTCCAGCTATTAAGGAGGCTGAGGCAAGAGAATGACAAGTTCCAGTATATTTCAGGCTGACTTCGAGCTTGTGGCACTCTTCCTGCCTTAACCTCCTAAGTGCTGAGATTACAGGTGTGCACCACAACGCCTAGATCACTTTCTTAATGCTATTTATTTTGATGAGCACAAATTTTCAAATTTTTGTGAAATCTAACTTATCAATTTCTTGATTTACTCTTTTGACTTCTTGGGGTTTTTTTAGTACATATTTTTTGTACATGCTGTTGCATTCCTTGTGTGGATGGTACATGTACATAATACATCGAATACCTTTTTCATTCTTTATCCCTCCTTTCCTTCCTTTGGCCCTTTATCTTTTGGTCCCCTACCCATCCGAGAAAGAGTTGTCTCCTTACTTTCTTTGTTATTTAATTTTTATTTTTGGTCTTTATAGTTTGGGTTTCTCACATAAGAGAAATTATGTAAAGTTTAAGCTCGTGTGTCTTATTTATCTCATTATTATGGACTCAAGGTATACTCAGTTTCCTACAAAAGACTCAAGTTTATCTTTCTTTTTTGGCAAAATAATACACCATTGTGTATAAATACCACATTTTCTTTATCTGTTCATCTGTTAATAGACATATGGACTGCTGCCAAGATTTAACTATTATGAAGGGTACCGCTATAAACATGGGAATGCAAAAATCACTGTTCATAGGATGTCTTTAACTCTTTTGGGAAGTACTTAGAAGGAGAATAGCTGGACCAAATCCAATTTCCAGTTTCAGTTTTTTGAGAAATCTTCATACTAATGATTCCACAATGGTTGTAATAATTAGCATTCTTACCAAAAACCATAGGAGGGTCCCTATTCATCCTGACACAGTCTCACTTTGTAGTTCAGGCTGCCCTTGAATTCACCGAGTAGTCCAGTTGGCCTCACCCTCTGTGATACCCCTGCTACAGACTCCCAAAAGCTGGAATTACAGTGGTGTGCGCCCATGCCTGGCTCTTGATTTACTCTCATGCTTTTTATATCCTGAGAAACATTTGTCTACCTCCAAATCACAGAGATATTCTTTTGCACTTTTTAACTAAAAGTTTTATTTAAAAAGCTACGGGAATAAAAACGCTTCATGACTTCAGCATTTGCATTTAAGTTTATAATTCATCTCTAATTGATTTTAGTGCATGGTGTGAGGCAGGGTTAAGGTTAGCTTTCCACACCAGTGCGGTTATTCTGGCTTCATTTGTTGAAAAGACTCCTTGCCTTCACTGAGCTGTATTAGAAACCAAATGATTTTATAATTTTGGATGTAGTCCTGTGCCATTCTGTTACACTGATAAATTCATCAATTCTTATACCAACCAATACCATGCTGTATTGATCTTTTTGGCTTAATAGTAAATTTTGTAGCCAAGTAGTTTAAATCTTCCAGTTTTCTTCTTCTTCATATTGGCTTTGGCCACTTTGGGAACTTTGCTTTTCTCCCACACAGCTTTCAGGGGGATACTTCTTTACTTCGGAACAAGTCAAAGCATCCTTCTGCATTCACCTCTAAACAGAAGAGATTCAACAGCAAATAAATCCTTAGGGGGGAGGATAAGGGTAGGTGTAGGAGGGATTCAGCAGGCCATTTGTTATCTGTCTAAATCTATCTATCTATTTATCTATTTATTTTTTAAATGTTTTTGTATCAGGAATCAAACTCAGGGCCTTAAACTTACCAGGTTTACTGTGCTACTGAGCTACATTATCTATCTATCTATCTATCTATCTATCTATCTATCTATCTATCCATTTATCTATCTATACTATATAGTATATAATGTACACATAATGTATATATAATGTATGTATAATGTATATATAATATATATATATATACATTACACACACACACACACACACATATATATATATATACATATATATATATATGCATATATATATATATATATATTCTGGGGATCAAACTCAGAACCTTATGCTTGCCAGGCAGTTGCTTATGCCACTGAGCTCTCTCCCTAGCCCCCCAGCCCTATATTTTTGACTGGGCTGAAAATGTGTGACAAGACACAGTCTCTAAACCATTGTTGTATTTATTTTATTGTAGCATAGGGTAATAAACCCAGGGTTTCAGGTATGCTGTGCAAGTGTTATGCCACTAGTTATATTCTCAATCCTACTGAATTATTGCCTTCTCTTTTGGCATATAATAAATGGTTTTAGTATCATTCTTTCCACTTTATTCATTAAAAAAGAATAGTGACTGTTAGCACAGTAAAATAGTCTCCATACTTTGAGCATCATGTACTTATTTCTCTTGTATCTCCTGAAACAGCAAGTATTATTATATAAGCACAAGGCACTCAGTAGATGCTTAAGACTTGGATCATTTCAAATAATGAAATTAGAGTGTGTGAAGAAGCATTAAAACTGACATAGTTTAATTCTTCATCTGATCATATGGTCTACCAATTATGAGATTATACAGGATAAGTATACTATTAAGGCACTCATATTTGTAAATACTTACAGCAGTTATTCAGAGAATTTATCCAAAATCCACTGGGAAAAATAATTGCCAGTTATTGCCTCCCTAGGGAATAAAGAAGGCTGTGGTCCAAAAATAAGATCACTGTCATCTTGTTGCATAACTTATAGAACTTAGAATCATACTGTGATCATGAAACAATTTAGAAAAAGTTGTTTTTGGAAGAACACAATTATTTCATGTGAATTTTGATATTCCTCTCTATCCTCTCCTGAAAAATGGGAATTTATTTCAATAAGGGCACATTTCCCACAGGAAGTATATACTTGTATGGTGTAAAGAAGCATGCCATTTAGTATCTAGCCATCAGTGACTTGAGCTGAAATAATTTCCCTTCCTTCCTTCCTTCCTTCCTTCCTTCCTTCCTTCCTTCCTTCCTTCCTTCCTTCCTTCTTTCCTTCCTTCCTTTTTTTTTTTAATGTATTTGGTACAGTGTCTCACTATGCAGCCCCTGTTTTCAGCCTCCCTAGTGCTGGGATTACAGGTGTATGCCACCATACCCTGTCCAGGTAGTCAGCTCAGTGAGCCCAGGGGCAAGGCTGACATGACACATGGTCAGGGATCAAACTCCAGTGCCTGAGCTATCTTGCTGGCCTTCTTTTTTCTTTTTGAGACAGGGTTTTGCTATGCAGTCTAGGCTCACCTTTCATTCTAGCCCCTTGAACTCAAAGCAATCTTCCTGCTTCAGTTCTTGAGTGCTGGGATTACAGACTGTACTACCACACCTGCCCTGAAATAATTTCTGATATTTTGATTTCTAGTCAGCCTACCAAGTGAGATTTAATTAATGCTCAAAGTTGCACACTTACCCCTTCACAATTTTTATTGACCCATTGTTACCATTTCTCCACGTAGACACTTAGCAGGAAAAGAGTCAAAAAAATCCTCAACTGGGCATAGTGTCTGAGGCAAGAGGATTGCCACAAGTCTGAGGCCAGTATGGGCTGTACTGTGACATCTCATCTCAACAAACAAGCAAATAAATAAAAAAACAAAAACAAAAAGCCAAACAAACAAAAAACCCACTACAACCACACATAAACACGTTACACAATTTATAAATCTTATAATGTTTGAATAAAATGACTTTTATAATTGTAAGAATAGATATGTGTACTTAAAAGTTCCAGAGGTTCAAATAACCTTTTTGTGTGTTTCTTCCAAGCTCAGACGATAGTATTTATTTCATATATTTTAAAAAGCTTAATCTTTATAAAGAATATAGAATTCAGCTTGTTCCTCATCATAGTGGTGGTTTGTATCCCTTTAACCTAGGCAGAGCTCTAATACTGGTTTAATTAGTGATATTCTAATGTTCTGCTGAGTGTATCTCTCTCTCTCTCTCTTTTTTTTTTTTTTTTTTCAGAACTGGGGATTGAACTCAGGCCCTTGAGCTTGCCAGGGAAGTGCTTATTCCGCTGAGCCGTCTCCACAGTCCCTCTCATCTTGATTTATCTCCTGTAAGATGGCATCTGAAGGAGCTATATAGGAAGTAGAAACAATACAAAAATATGTTTATGTCAGTAGAACAATCAGAGGAAGTCAGTACAAAGAAATGGCATGTTATTAACATTGGAAGATGGCTATGAATTTGTCAGAACAAAATCATTGGAAATTGCATTTCATTGTAAAATCATTAAGGTACTAGGTTTTAGTATAATGTTAACTTTTACTCAGAACATGCCTGCCTGGTTTCAAGTTATTATAAATGTAAATTGCCTACAAGTTGGAGAAGTGTTTTTGCAGGTTTGCCAGTGAGCCTACATTTCAGTTTTGAGTCTGGGAATCAACTTACTGTCACTGGCAAAAATACCCCACACGATCAACTTCTAAGAGGAAGTACTCATTTTGGTTCATAGTTTCAGAAGCTTCAGTCTGTGGTTCAGGTTTGCTGCAAGGCAGAAATACAGTGCCAGAAGAGAGGCAGAGAAAAGGAAGGGTTGGCCAAATAGCTCAGTGGATTAAAGGGCATGCAAGCAGGCACAGGTGCTAGGGCCTACCATGCCCCCGGGGCATGCTGAGAAGGCAATTGAGACTGGGTGTGGTGGCACATGCCTGTAATCCCAGCTCCTAGGAGGCTGTAAACAGGTGGATCACTACAAGTTTGGTCTAGTGGTGAGACCCTGAATGCCCTGTAAACTCTTCCCTAAAATATACAAATAGTGAATGGATCAGTCCACTGATGAGCTCAACTCAGCAGGATGAAGGTCTCTGTACTCTATCTCTGTTCTGGAGACCAAACTCTCAACACAGCAATCCTGAGGGAAGTTTTCATGGGTAACATCTTCACCAGTAGATTTAAATTTCCAGCTCAGCCAAGCAAAATATTGACTTTTTCATAAAAACAACTCTTAAAAAGTGACTGCTAAGAGCCGAGTGTTATGGCACATGACTATAATCTCAGCATGCTAGGAAGATGAGGCAGGAAGATGGAAAATTCAAGCCCAACCTAAGGTAGCTTAATGAGATGGCCTCAAAATTAAAAATGAAAGAGGAGCCGGGTGTGGAGGTGCAGGTGTGTAATCCCAGCACTTGGGAGGCTGAGGCAGGAGGATTGTTGTGAGTTCGAGACCAGCCTGAGCTACAAAGTGAGCTTAAGGCCAGCCTGAACTGCATAGTGAGACCTTGTCTCAAAAAGACAAAAATAAATAAATAAATAAATATTAAAAAAAATGAAAGAGGACTGGGATATACCTCAATGCAAAGGCCCAGGTTCAATCCCTAATACTGGGGGTGGAAAAAAAAATACAACACAATTTTCTGCAGAACAACAAAATCAAAACATCTGTAGCATGTCTCTTAGCTTTAACTTCCTATTTTGCTTGCTTTTGGAGGATTGTTTGTTTGTTCTCACATTTACCCATGCTAGGTATGCCACATATGTTCCACTGAGCTATACTCCTAACCCTCTCCCTTCGTAAAGTTGAATACTATTCATATATATATATATATATATATATATATATATATATATATATATATATATTTGTCTTTTTGAGACAGGGTCTCACTATGCAGTTCAGGCTGGCCTTAAGCTCACTTTGTAGCTCAGGCTGGTCTTGAATTCACAACAGTCCTCCTGTCTCAGCCTCCCCAGTGCTGGGATTACAGGCATGTGCCACCACGCCCTAAATCTATTTTTTTTTTTGGTGGAACTGGGGATTGAACTCAGGCCCTGCACTTGCCAGGGAAATGCTTATTCCACTGAGCCATCTCCTCGGCCCCCCAATATTTATGAATATCACACACATATTCCAGTTTCTTCATTAATTAATTAATTAATTCATTCATTCATTCATCAAAAAGTACACAGGTTATTTCCTTACCTTGGCTGTTGTGCTCATGAGAGTGCCAATACAGTGTCTTTAGAAGAATTTTTGAATCTGTGGTAGTTATACTTTTAGTTTCTTTAGGAACCTTTATATTGTTTTGTGTAATGGCTGCACCAAACCGCAGTGTACAAGAGAATCTTTTTCTTTTGTGCCTTGCCAATGCTTTTTATCTTTTCAGCAAGAGCTACCCTATATGTATTAGGTGGTATTTTACAGTTTATATTTCAAGAAAGTTTTTGATTTCCCTTTCTTAGATGATTAGTGATCTTGAATATCATATGTATATATATGTATATATATATATAATACTATATAATATATATTTTCCTACTGTTTCTGTTACTGCGACAACATGCCAAAGGATAACAACTTAAGGACAAAAATTTACTTTGGCTCATGTTCTCTTGAAGGTTTCAATCCACTGTTCCTGGATTAATTGTTTCTGAATCTGTGGTGCAGCAGGACATCAAGAAAGAAGGAGGAGCCAGGCGTGGTGGCGTAGGCCTGTAATCCCAGCACTCGGGAGGCTGAGGCAGGAGGATTGTTGTGAGTTCGAGACCAGCCTGAGCTACAAAGCGAGCTTAAGGCCAGCCTGAACTGCATAGTGAGACCCTGTCTCAAAAATACAAAACAAAATAAAACAAAAAAAAAAAAAAAAAAAGGAAGAAAGAAGGAGGTGGCAGGGGAAGGGGAAGGCTGCTCGTCTCATGCAGCCAGGACAGCAAGAGAGACAGAGAAAATATAGGATGAAGAATAAGACTTTCCTTTCCAGGGCGCACCCTAGTTACCTACTTCTTCCAGTGGACCCTACCTCCTAAAGTTTCTGCCACTTCTCAGTAATGCTACCAAGTTATAAATCCATGAATTTCCGCTGACGAAATTAGAGGCTTCATGATGCAGCCAGTCACCTTCCTGAAGGTTCTACCTCTGAGTATAGCTGCGTGGCGGCTCAACCCTTCAATACTTGAGATTTTGGGGGATATTTCTGATCCAAGCCACAACAGAATTATAAGTTGTTTTTTAAAAATATATCAGATACATGTTTGTAAATACTTTTTTTCCTGACCTGCTTGAGTTGTTTCCTTTGTTGTACAGAAACACAGTTTGACGTAGTGCTGCTTACTGACTTTTGCTTTTGTAGCCCGAGTTTTTGGTACAATAGCCATGTTGTTGTGAAGCCAGTGTCCATAACCTTTTCCTCTGTGGTTTCTTTTGAGAATTTTATACCTTCAAGTTTTAAAAAATATTTTAATACAGAATCTTGCTACACAGTTCAGACTCATTAATGATTCTCCTATATCAGCCTCCCCATTACTGGAAGCACACAAGCCATACTGGGATCAAAATTGGGACTTTGCACTTCCCAGGCAGGTGTTTATGCTGCTGAGCTATCTCCCCAGCCCCATATTTAAGGTTTTTTTTTTTAAACTATGCATTGAGTGAATTTTTATGCTTGGGGAACCTAGGGTCCAGTTTTATTCTTTCACATGTGGAAGTTTTCCTTGCATTACTTATTGAAGGTATTATCCTTTCCCATTGTGTCTTGTGGTTCATTTGTTAAAAAAAATCAGTTGACTATATATATTTGGATTTATTTCTGTGTTATATTGTTTTAGTGGTGTGTGTTTGCATTATGCTAGTAACAAACTGCTTTTATTACTATAGTTTTGTAACATAATTTAAAATAGAAAATGTGATGTCATGACTTTGATTTTTTTCTTTCCCTCAAAATTGGATTGGCTTTTTCTTTGTGTGTGTGTGTGTGTGTGTGTGTGTGTGTGTGTGTGTTTCTACACACATTTTAGGACTTTTCTATTTCTCTGAAGAAAGCTATGGAACTCTTGATAGGAGTGTATTAAATCTGTATGTTGCTTTAGGTAGTATGTTATAGCAATTCTTCTGAACTACAGGGTTGAAAAAATTTTCTACTTATTTGTGTTCTGCTCAATTTTTTTTTTTTTTTTGGTGGAACCAGGAATTGAACTCAGGCCCTTGCGCTTGCCAGAGAAGCGCTTATTCCACTGAGCCATCTCCCCGGCCCTCTGCTCAATTTTTTAAGGATCTTTATTATATGCTTTTTTGAGTGTGGGTGCTGGGGATTGAACTCAGTGGGGACCTTGCACTTCCCAGGCAGGTGCTTATGCCACTGAGCTATCTCCCTAGCTGGCTTTTAGATTCTTTTAACAGTGTATTTCCTCAAGTACAAATCTTAATATATTTAAGCATTTACTTTAGGGCCTGTGGTACAATACAAATTTTATTGTTAATTATTATTCTTGGATAGATTAGCAATAGTCACACTTATTTAGCGTAGCTGAGCTCTATCATCTTTTCCATATGGCAGCCTTATTTAATTTTAAAGAATTATATAATCTGCATTGCAATTAAGTCAGCACCATTGAAGCCCGTGAACTTACTTAAAGGTTAGCTATTTTTCAATCAAGAAAATTTCCTTTCTCTTTTTGTATTTTTAGGTAAGGGTCTACAGGGTGTTCAGGGTCTCACTACTAGATCGGACTCCTGACTCGCCTGTTTACAGCCTCACAAGAGCTGGGATTGCAGGAGCACACCATCACGCCCAGTCTCAATTGCAGTCTCAACACGCCTCGCGCCTGGTGGCGGGGTCAGCATGGCAGGCTGGGGGGAATCCAATCTCTGGCCGCTGCACCTGCTTGCAGGT
This sequence comes from Ctenomys sociabilis, assembly GCA_004027165.1. Taxonomy (NCBI): domain Eukaryota; kingdom Metazoa; phylum Chordata; class Mammalia; order Rodentia; family Ctenomyidae; genus Ctenomys; species Ctenomys sociabilis. The sequence goes on from PVKA01033700.1 coordinate 14,774, forward strand.
GCTTTAATCCGTTGAGCTATTTGGCTGGCCCTAAGAAAATTTTCATTATTAGCCGGTACCTATATCTATGAGTTGTGGTGGGCCCCATTTTAATGGAAAGTTATCTTCCTCTCTAGATCTGGCTGTTCAAACTTTAAATTTTTATTTCAATAATATGGATTTGGTCAACCACCATGTGTTCTTACAGAAAACACTCCCTTTTAAATAGTAAGTACGAGGGCAAGGAAGAAAGCTCAGTAGAATAAGCGCTTGCCCAGCAAGCAAAGGGTCCTGAATTCAATCCCCAGAACTGCAAAATAAATAAATAAATAAGCAAAAATAAATAAATACTAGATGCCTTCCTTTTTTCCCTCAAATACTTTAACTGAAACTGAGGAATTTTAGGGAACATCCTTCCTTGGTAAAGAAACAAAATTAATTTTTGTATGGATATTCCTCCTTAAAAAAACTTCACAGAGTAGAAGGAACATGAAATGCTAGCAGGACAAAACATTGCGGTGTTCCCAACACACTGAACAGATGAAAGGAAGATCTGACGGCGGTAGAGCAAGTGTGGCAGAGAAGCTCGTCATTCAAGCACTAGTAACGAAGCTTCACCTACCAGCGATGTGCACCTGTCACTCTTCACTTCTGTAAGCTTGTTCATTTAACACCAGTATAACCACTGTAGAGAACTGGAACCCCTGATGTAAAATTCAACACTGCAAATACGGGGGTGACCTGGTACCTATACTTATGGGTGACTGTGGCGAGCTTTGGATGAATGTAATTCATTTTGAGGGATTATAAGAGCTAAATTAAATCTTAAAGTCGTTGAACTTTTTTTTGTGTATGTGCGTAAAAGAAGGAGTGTGCTAAGGAGGGCCTGGGAAATGGCTCAGTAAAATAAACGCTTGCCTGGCAACACAGAGACGCTACCTTGGCTCAAGGTAGAGAGCTATTGCTTCTTAAGTGGAGCTAGGAGGGCGCCTTTGGGGGTCGATTTCTTGCAACGGGGAGGAGTAGGATTCAGGACCAGCCCAGTGGAAGATAAACGGAATCTTCCCGTAAGCGTTAGCACCCCATCTCATCGTCCAAAGCACTTAGGTGATTAGAAAACCCCAGCAACTAATAACCTGCACAACAGTACACAAAGCAAAAATGTACCAAGTGTGTTCGTTCCATGCCGATTTAGGGGTGTATCTCTCGTCACGTTTTCTCCACAGTGAGTGGTTTCTACTCTTTTTTTTTTTTTTTTTTTTTGGCTGTATTTGACAATTAGCCGTCACCAATTCGCGATCTTTAACGGGACGTGCTCTTGGATGCTTTCAAACCTTGCTCAATCCAGGCCCCAAGAGTCCTTGAAACCTCGGGGAAAACGGCCACGACTTCAGCCGCAGCCGGCGCCCAGAGCCACACCCACCGCGCGGCCCCGGGGACCCGGGCTCCGGCCGCCCTCATCCCACGGCCTGCGCGCGGCGCCCCCCGCCCCACGGGCCGCCGCCGCCCTGGCCCCCGGCCGCCCCGCCCCGCCCCGCCCCGCCGCGACCCGGCTCATTTGCATGGGGACGCGCGCGGCGCCGGAGCGGGAGGGGCGCGGCCGGGGAGGCGCTGCGCGCGCGCCCTGACAGCTCGGCCCCGCTCGCTCCCTCGCTCGTCCCCGGCTTCCGAGCACAGCATGGCGGTCAAGGTGACTCCAACTCTCCGCCGCTGCCTTTATTGCACAGGAGACTTTCCGAGGGTCCTGCCTGCAGCCCCCGCTCCGCTTGCCATTCCCTTCTGTGCCCGCCTCCCTAGCTAGCGCGTCCTGCGGCTCCAGCTCGCGGCTGCGGGGCTCGCGGGCTGGGACCGGAGGGAAGAGGATGCCGGCTGGGGGAGGGGAGGGTGGGCTGGTGGGTCGGGGGGGGGCTGATGAGGACCGCTGGTCGGTGAAGCAGGAGCGGCGCCCCGTCCTAGACCCCTGGGAGTGTGCGCCCGGAGTTGGAGAGCAAGTGGCCAGAAAAGCGGGGGCTACCTAGGGCATCAGTGTATTGCGGTGGGGGAGGGGGTGAGTATTGGGTAATTTGGGGCCTCCTTGCAGCGGGAGGGCCGTGGTTGACGTTTGCGTCGCAAGTTGTAGGGTGTTAACAGTCATTTATTTGTGGCGGCTGTCATATTTTGGTTGGATGAGGAGCGTCGAGATAATCACACGCTATTATTGCTTTTCATCTGGGAAGGAAGGCTGCTGCTAGGCCATGCTGCTAATTTGGATATTTTAAATCTCCTGTTGCTCCACTCCTGCGGGCCTCCTGACTTGAGGCTTGGTAGTTGCTACTGTGTTGCTAGTAGATGTGGAATAAAGTAGCCCTGCCTTTGCGGTCAGAGAAGCTCAGGGAAGCGCTGCGGGTCATTTGCGTTATCTCAGGCTATTCACCCTGCTCTTTTCACTCTCCAGTCACTCATCTCCAGTTTGACAACTGTTATCAGCAGTTATGGCTTTTGGGTTATTTTAAATAACCTTCACTGGATAAGAACATTGATTGTTAGCAGATGTGAACTCTAAAGAGATTGCATTGGTCTCTAGTGAAGCATTAACTAGCTCTTCCTCCTCCCCACTTTCAGGTGCAGACGACCAAGCGAGGTGATCCTCATGAGTTAAGACACATATTCCTACAGGTAAATCAGTTTAGTGTATTTTTTACTGAAAAAAGAAAAGAGGATACAATATTTTGTTCTTTTCAAGCCTTAACTTTGAGGAATATCCTGTTTCCATGTATTTTTGCAAATATGGCTGGGCAACATTTAAAATTCTCTTACTAATGTTTGATTGAAACTTTCCTTTATATTAGGGGTTGCTGAATGGTTTTCTTGAGATTTGCTTTTCCTTACATGACTTAAGATATGTAAAAGTGGATTAAAAAGAAATTCCAGCTTCTCATGAGTAGTAAGACTAATATTCAAAAGCGTATTTGACCTTTTTGTATAATTGATAGATGTGGTAACTAAAATGCTATTCTGCTTAGAAGTTGCAGTTTGCCTACTTAAGAACAATCCTCCTGTAATTTGTTATGAAGATAGAAAGATAAGAATGATATGATAATTATTTTATATCTACATCCTTCGGAGATTCATTATGAAATGTTGCTAAAATTCTTGCAAGGATTTAAACTGCTAAGCTTTTAGGATTAGTGACTTGGCTGTAGTTCTTTTAAAAGTTGGCTTAGTTTTTTCATTTGCTTTCTTCTAAAAAATTTCTAAAGTTCTCTATGGAGGAAGTTGTACTTAAGTAAATGTAAAAGCAGATGAACTAAAGTGTTTTCAGTAAATATTTGTCTCTGAAAATTTCTTTTGAGAAATTTTATTCTGGATTTGAGTTCTTATGTAGATACTTTAACCTTCAGCAGATTCCTGCTGGGTATTATTTTCCTCTGTAAAATGAAAGGTGACCTCTAAGTTTCCTCCCACTTCCAAAAGTCTGTGATTCTATAATTAGGAACAGATTCTAACATATGCTGATGAGCCTGGAATAGATGACATTTTTATCTAAGATGTGGCTTCCTTAGACTATTGTTTGGAGGAAGCTGTGTAGATGGCTATATGGTAGTAGAGTTCATGAAAAAGGAATTAATTAATACCAGATCTAGTTCAGTGGTAAGTGCATGCCTAGTAGAATACACAAGGTGTTGGCTTGACACCTAGCACTACAAACAAAACAAAACAGAATTAGTAAAAATATTAGTAAAAATGAGAATCCTAACTTTTATAAAATCTATTAAGAGAAGTATATTTTCTACATAAAAAATAGTTACAGTAGAACCACTCCATATGTGGCCTGAAATCTTTTTTTATAAGTATTATTTATTTATCTATTTTTTAAGATAGGACCTTGCTGTGTAGTTCAGGCTGGCCTTGAGTTCACTATATAGCTCAGGCTGGCCTTGAACTCATAACAGTCCTCTTGCTTCAGCCTCCTGAGTGGAGTGCTGGGATTACAGATGTACACCACCACACCTGGTTCTTCACAAATGTTCTTGAGCATACCCCAAAATATAGCTGTGCTAACTGTGTCATATGGTCAGACTCAGTTGTTTTGTGAGTTCATGTGATAGTTAATTTTCTTTTCTAGATTAAGTAGGCATGGGAAAAACCAGTTGAAATGTTACTTAATGTAGCCAAGAAACTGTTGGCTCAGGTATCAGGAACACTGGCTTAATTCTGAGGCTTGAATCTGTCTGGCTGTTGTTCCTGTAGACTATTTAATCTTCCTGATTTTATCTTCTCCTGTGGACTCAATAGGACAGAAATGAATTAGGTCCTTCCAGCTGTAAACATTTGGTGGAGAAAAACTTTGTATTCTATAAGGAATTTTGTTTTGTTTTGTTTTTGGATTTTTTACCAGGATAATGATTGGAGATACAAGGAGAGACTCCAGGATTGTGCTTTGCTGTTGGACAACTTATAAATCTTTACATTCAGTTTAATGTTTTGCATATTATCAGTTATGCCCCCAGACTCTTTTACATTATTTTATTGATGCTTATTCTTGTGTTAAAAAATTATGAAATTTATAACTCCATAATTAACACTAAGTGTAGAGCCCTGATTAAAGCATTATTAATAGATAAGAGAAAGATAGAACATAGACATTTACCTTTAGGAAGATACAGAGCAGCTAGAAGATACAATATAAGTAGGTAGAGCCCCTGGAGCACAGTTACCAAGTATTACATTAGATTTTTACTCCTCGATAGAATACTTCAAATTGTAAATGCTTTTGGGTCCTTTTGTGTGCAGTTAATTTATGAATTTTTAAATTTTTTTATTTTTTATTTTCTTTATTTGGTACAGGGTCTCACTACGCAGCATGGACTCTGTAGTGATCCTCCTGTTTTCAGCCGCCTCAGCACTGGGATTATAGGCATGCGCCACCACGCCCAGTCTTAGTGGCTGGCTCAGAGCATCTGGGGGTGCAGGGCTGATGAGGCATTCGGTACCAGGGGCTGAATTTGGGTCCCTGAGCTTGCCTAAGTGGGTGCTTAGTCTGCTGTGCTATCTCACCTACCCATTTATGAATATTTTAAATATAAATAAAATACATTCTAGCTATGTATATTTCTTTGCTGCTAATCATATTTACCCAACATTGTGTGTGTGTGTGTGTGTGTGTGTGTGTGTGTGCGTGCGTACGTGTGCACATGCGAACATGCAGTGCTGGAGATACAGTATATTTATTTGAACCTAGGACCTCGGACACGGTAGCAAGCACTCGACCACTGAGCATTATCTCCACTCGCCCACCCCTTCCCCCTCCCTCCCTCCCTCTCCTTTTATTTGTATTTATTCCTGACAAATATTTATAAAGATGATTTGTTGCATGCCACATGCTTGTGTTCAGTTCAGTAGTAAACACCAAACTGAATAATCCAAATAGAGAGTGGAGCCAAGACTTGACTGGTGATGGGCTGGTGCTTGGGCTAGCTCTCATCTCTCATGCTCTGTGCTGAGGAGACCAGAATGCTAAAGGCCAGCGCAGAGCCTGTGATAGAGCAACACAATTGCTTTCCCAGAACGGAGTGGTCATGTGATAATGAGAGCGGTTGACATTTCTTGAGCATTTAGTGTGCTACCTACACTCTGGCCCAGTGTTCTAAGGATAGTGTTCTAACTTTCATAACCTATGAAGTGGCTTCAGTGTCCCTCTTACATAAAGTGAAATGACTTGGGTAATACCACTTATTTTGCAAGTGTTATAGACCACAGAATGCTCTAGAACCTATACTCTTTTTTTTTTTTTTTTTTGGAACTGGGGATTGAACTCAGAACCTTGTGCTTGCCAGGCAGGTACTTATGCCCCTGCTTGTAGGATTTTGAAAAGGAGTGATTTTTGAAAGACAGATATGTCCAGGGCTAATGGCAGCTGTACTTTGCTAAGAAGTTAAGGAAAAAATAATCTGATTACTTTAGGTGATGCAATTAGAAGTCTCCTTACCCTGAAATTACCTAGAATGGTTGGCTGAGGAGTTTGGATTTGAAACAGTAGGGAGGCTCCTTGGGTTTTTGAGTGGGCAAATTGAAGTGGAGAATTCTGGCAGCTCTTTGTGTGTTGGACAAAGTGTGGAGAGATTGGAAGTAAGTGAGGCGATCAGCTAAGAGGCTATTGAAATACTACATGTGGCAGGTAATGCTGTCGAGTGTCTGATGGCCAAGGAAATAAGGGGAGGACAATACTAGGGGCATTGTAAGGAAAGAATCTATTAAATTTGGTATTACATTTAGAAGTAAAGAAGGAATAGTGCACCTGGCATTTTGGGGCTGGATGTTAATTGATCAGACATTGATTCTGAGAATTTTGCATGGGGGGTGGTGGGTAGGGTTGAGTGTGATTGCTCCATAAGTCATCCAGTAAGTTAAAGTTGGATCTCTATATATACAAATGGGTACAGCTGGTAGGTGAATCCTTCTGGCTTAGCAGGAGTCAATGTAAGATAGCGCAGAGGCCCAAGTGATTTGCGGGAGATAGTAGTAATTGAAGTGGGAAGGAGGAAGAGAGCTAGAGAGAATAGTTCCATCGGAGCTGAAAGTAGGAATTTCACAAAAAGGGTTAGTCTAGTTAAAACAGATGCTGTTATCATTATGACTTCCTAGGCTTGGGGATCACTTGAATTCAGGATCATTTGTACTGATTAAAGACTACCAAGAGAAGATTTAATTTTAAATTTAAGAATACAATTGAAATCTTGTGTGATTTAGATCCATAGTTATTAACTGTCAAACTTCACACAGTGTGGCTTAGTTCTGTTTAGCAATCAACTCCTATTTGACAATAGAACTCCGTTTACTGGAATTATGTGTGTTCCTAAGGACTTTATGTATGAAGTGTTATATTGAGTGTAGGGAGATATAATAGTTTTTTTCTGTGTTTTTCATTTCTCAAGCATTGATGAACTATATTTTCTATTAAAAAAAAAGCTATTCACTAAGATACTTCTTCCCACTTTGCCAATCTACCTGTACCAAGTTCATGAAACTGGAGCATAACAAATTCTTTTTCTTTTAAAATTTATTTATTTATTACAGTGTCTCGCTACACATCACGGACTCTTTGCGGGGAAGGGGCGTCAGCTCAGCCCGCCCTGGGGGAGGGGCTGGCATGGCATGTGGTACTGGGGATCGAACCGCTATCCCTGAGAGCTTGCCTAAGCTTGCCAAAGCAGGCGCTTTAGACTGCTGAGCTATCTTGCCAGCCCAACAAATTCTTAAGTGTTTGACTATGTTGTAATTTTATAACCATTTATCAAGTTAAGATTTTACTGTTATTACCTTTATAATTACCTCTTTTTTTTGTATTAGGAATTAAACTCAGGACCTCACGCATGCCAGGCAGGTGCTGTGCTGCTGAGCTACATCCCTGGCCCCGCAAAGTAGCTTTATTAAAAAACAAACAACTAGGACCAGCAAGATAGCTCAGTGGAGTAAGCACCTGCTTAGGCAAGTGTAGGAACCAGGATTTGATCCCTGGCACCACGTACTGTGCTGGCACCACCCCTGGGTGTGCGGAGTGGGCCACCAAGTCCTAGCAAGGTGGCCCGTATCTGTAATCTTAGTTCTGGGAAGGCTGAAAACAGTAGAATCGCTCCAAGTCCAAGCTGTGTAGTGAAACCCTGTACCAAATACATAAAAACAATCTTTTAAGTCAGTGTTTAAAAGATTCCTTAAATGTTTCTAGTTGGTAGGCTTTGTTCTTCATGTATCGCTGTGTCGTGATAAAAACAATGCATATTAAAGTTATATTACTGTGTGCCAGACCAAAAATCTACTGAGATGTAGACCTCAATATTATTCCAGCCCTGTTCTTTTTTCATTAGCGTGAATATGACAAAGATCATATCCTATTTAAGTTTATGAAAATGCAGTTTTTTGGGGGTCTCAGAGGTAGCTCAGTGATCTAAGGCTCTGCCTAGCAAGTATAAGGACCTGGGTTTAATTTTTGGTACTGCATGCTCTGCCTGCTCCGGAACCCAGGCGTGGTGTGTGGGCTGCAAATACCAGGTGTGGTAGCACATGCCTGTAATCCCAGAGCTGGGGAGGCTGAGACAGGAGAATCACTACGAGTCCGAGCTGCATAGCAAAACCCTGTACCAAATAGGTAAAATATTTTTAAAAAGAAAGTGAGGGCCAGCCAAATAGCTCAGTGGATTAAAGTGCCTGCTTAGGCAGATGTAGCAGTTGGGGTTTGAACCCCAGCGTGGCATGCCGTGTGGGCCCTGCCCCTGGCGTGCTCTGAGGCAGCGATGGAGACTGGACGTGGTGGTGCATGTGGGTAATCCCAGGTCTTGGGAGGCTGAACACAGGTGGATCACTATGAGTCTGATCTACATAGTGAGACCCTGTGCTAAAATACAATAAATAAATAAGAAAAGGCAGTTTTTTCTTCTTGTGTAGGTAAGAGTATAGTACCTTTTTTTTTTTTTTAACTGAGGGGGTGGGGCTGTGTAGGGGATTAAAAAGGACTTGTGGCAAGGGACTGTTCTTTTTTGTTGGCATATGTGTTAGAACTATGTTTCCAAACATATGGAGTATATACCACAGCATTAGGGTTACTGTAAGATTATTAAGGGTGATAACACGTACTGGAGCCAAAACTGTTCTCATACAATATTTGTAGAAATCAAGATTCTTTGGAAAGCAATCTGGTGATGGTTTAACCTGGAAAATAAATAGGCAGAGGGTACAGCTTAGTGGGAGAGTGCTCACCTACCTTGGGAGGCCCTGTGTTTGATCCCCAGGAGTTCAAGGAAGAATGAGAGAGAGGATGAAGGAGGGAGGGGAGGTAGGAAGAAAGGAAAAAGATGAAAACATTTGAACATAAAGTTCTATTTTTGGGATCTTTATCCCAGAGAAATAAAAATCTTCTTAAAAATATAATGTATATAGATATACATACAAGCTTGCCAACTGTGGTGCTTATGCTTTTGCAAAAAAAAAAAAATGCTATCAAAGGGAAGTGGTAGAAAAATTATGGAGTAACTATACCATGGAATATTATGCAGACACTAAAGAGAATGAGTTAGGTCTATTCAGCCAGTTGCAGAATTTCTTGGTTTTAGCTGTTTTAATCAGGGTCTTGCTATGTAATTCAAACTGGCCTTCAACTCACTATGTAGTCCAGGTTGGTTTTGAACTCATGACGATCCACCTGCCTCAGCCTCCCTAGTGCTAGGATTACAAGCATATGCCATCATGCCCAGCTTGGTTAGGAAATCTATCTATCTATCTATCTATCTATCTATCTATCTATCTATCTATCTATCTATCTAATCTTCCTTCCTTCCTCCTCCTCCTCCTTCTTCCTCTC
>PVKA01033701.1:7318-24221 GCA_004027165.1 Ctenomys sociabilis
AAAAAAAAAAAGAAAGAAAAGAAGAAGAAAAGGAACAAGGAATTTCTAAATCATTCATTAACTTACCACTCAGAATTACTCAAGGCTAACAGATAAATGTGTTACATATATATATATATATATATATATATATATATATATATATATATATTTCAAAATTGAACACGCTACCCAAACACACACCATGAGTTTCCTATTTCCTATTTTATTCATATAAATTGGTATATTTCATGCAGTCTTTTAAAGTAAGTCTTGCGTACTTGCATAATAATGTATGCACGGGCCATTAAGCTAAAGCAGTGTGTGACTTGGTCTAGCCACCACCCTAGCTTTACTCTTGAACAATGAAAATTGGAGGGCCGGAGGTATAGCTCAGTGGACTAAGTGCTTGCTTAGGTAAGCGTAGTGGCCAGGGTTCGATCCCTGCTTCCTCTTGTGCACCGGCCCCGCCTTTGGGTGCACTGAGCTAGCAATGGAGTCCGGGCGTGGTGGCGCGTGCCTGTAATCCCAGCACTAGAGAGGCAGAAAGCAGGAGGACCATGAATGTGGGCTGCATAGTGAGACCCTGTGTACAAGAAAAACTAAAAAAAAAGAAAATTGATTTTTTTTTTTTTAAGGCTTTCTTCATATGGTTGATTCTTCCTACCTGGCATAGACTTCCCTGTACAATTTTCAGGTGTCTCCCAAAAACCCAGCCCCTGAATCACACTGCATGGGGCTGCCTACTCAGGTGACAGTCTGAGCTGCAGGCATGATACCTAGGCACTTCTAGGTTTCCCTGTAGCACAAGGAGAGGGGGAAGGGAATCTGCTGATGTGTACAAGGGCATTGAGTCAGTTGATTGTGAATTAATCAAAAAAATCAACTGTCTAGGGCTGGCCAAATAACTCAATGGATTAAAGCACCTGCAAGCAGGTGTGGGGGCCAAGGATTCAATCCCTGGGCCTGCCCTACTGGTCCCAGCCCCGGGATGCACTGAGAAGGCAATTGAGACTGGGTATGGTGGTGTGTGTCTGATCACTATGAATCCAATCTAGTAGTAAGACCCTGAACACCCTGTAGATTTTTCCCTAGAATCAAAAAATAAATAAATAAATAAATAAATAAATAAAATAAAATAAAAAAGAAAGAAAGAAAAAGATCAACTGTCTAGAATGGGCCTGAATTAATCAGAAGAAAAACCACAAAGAGGAATCAGGCCCTTTTTGAAGAGGGACATTCTCTCTCAAGTCAGCTGCCACGTCGTGCCAGAGACCATCAGAGGGTGAGGCATGGCATGTGGGCCCTAGGCTCTGAAGCACCCCGGGTGTCACCCTCAAGGAAGGAGGACCCACAGTGCTAAAACTGCAGCAAGCAAACTTTCAAGAGCCTGGAGGATTGTGGCAAAGGAGCACAGGCCCCAGAAAAGAACATAGCATGGCTACCATGGGAGGGCAGCCTCTTAAGATCATGACCCAGGGATCCAGCAAGGCTGGGCCTGAGTCCTGGTACAGGGACACAAAGATGGTGTGTGGGAGATTAAGCCACTGAGCCCATGTGGTTTTGTTGCTCAGAAATAGAAAACATAAGCGTTCCATTTTTTTTTTTTTCTGAAACTGAAAGTAAAAGCATTCCTTTTCTCTTATCCTCTAGCAACTCAGCTTCCACCTTTTCAGGCCTGAACTCTGAGGACCTTTCCTGAAGGGAACCTCCCCTGACCCTGTCTGTTCTGGTGCTGCCTCCTTTTTCCTTTTTCCATCAAACCCAAGCACAGGTAGAATAACAATTGCCACCTTTGTCACCAGCATGTCCCTTCTCCAATCAACAACTCTGACGATGCAGACTCAGAAAGGTGCAGACACATCTGCTGTATGGCTAAAACACACAGGAAATGCACCTTTCTCAGGAACCACAATGCCAATATGAATTTTAACAGGTTTATCAACACCAAGTACAGTTTAAACAAAAAACACAATGAAAGCACTGTAATTTGTAACCATTAATGTTATCTGAAACTGGTCACAGATCAAGGTGACTCAGAAAAACTCAGCAAAGTAAATTTCCCTGAATAATTCACTTGTGTATTAGCTGTGTCGATAGAGAACCTGAGTTCACATACAATTTGCCATCCACCTTGTCAGCTTCTATGTAAAAATCACTGAGTGAATCACAGCATCTTTATGGTAATTTGTCACTTATTGATTACCTCTGAAGAAATTACACAGTTCTTTCCTCTGGGTCGTAAAGACTGGTTAGCTGACAACAGACAGCAGCTGAGAAGCAGCTGTGTGCTGGGGTTGGGGACTGACTCTTGGAAAGATTGCAGGAGGAGAACCTGTTCTACGTGTTAATGACGTCAAGCTGAAATCTTTCCAATATTAGAAATGAAAGCAAGTAGACATGTGATACTTTAGTTTCACATTAAAAATAATAGTAATGCAGTTAAAGTAAACACAAAAGACCCAGTGATTCCCTGCCTTTTTATGAAGACTAGAAAAAGTTGCAAACCTTCAATTCTCTTTTACATCATATAGAACTGACTAATTATCTCCTTTACATACTTCAGTGCCTTTTTAGTCTTGGACATGCTGAAAAAGGTCAGCACTGACTGGCTTTTCTTAAGGACAGGATTCTGTGTCCCCATCATTCCTGGACTGGTTAGTTGAAATTATTTAGCAAAACCCATGCATTGCCTCTAATTGGATCTGTCTAGTGGTAGAGCTGTCAGATGCAGGAAGAATTCAATGACATCTAACTTTATAATTAGTAAGAATCACTTTTAATTTTAATGTTAACATTTTTCCCCAAAGTCTAATCTCTTTGGGATTGAGGGATGACTTTGCCATGTGTCTTAAACGCACACCAAAGATGATGGGGAAACTAAAGTGTCACAACTAGGGAGTCCTGAGTAGATCACAGAGATCTCAAGCTGCTCCTTAGACCTTTTCTCTAGAACTCAGCCTCACTTGGTGCCCCATTTCCAGTCAATCCATAAAAGGACAGGGAGAGAGCTTAGATGCCTATGTAGATCCACAGGTATGGAAATGGACAATACGATCAGGTGGACTCTTCACTGAGTCATACAGCCAGCCCCAGTGTGCACAGAGGTGAGAGCATGGCCTGTTAAGCTGTACTTTTCAAGAGAAATAGAAAGAAAATCTAGATTTTTAGGTAAATGCTCTTTGGGTTTTTGGAAACATGGGATTTAAAAATGAATTTAATAATTAGTTTTAAACCTCTGCTTCAATGCATCAAGTTTATTCTCTATGTAATTTGAGAAAGGGAAGGGGTCATCCCATGGACACTGATAGTGGTTCTAGAATAAGAACTTAATAGGTGAAAGACAAGAAGAAAAATTTATCCACATGATGATGTTGCATAAATAAAAGCCACTGAAAACAGGCCTACATTTCACAGAACTGTGAGGATGAAGTATTTTCTAGTTTGCAGAATGGAAAAATTCAAAAAATTTGATTTCTTCCAAAATATTCCTATATGTATATATTTTTGTAATATCCCACACTAAAGTATCCATGGTCCTGTGGAGTAGGTCAACCAACCTTTAGATCTACAGTGTCTCAGTGCTAATGTTTTCTGTGCCTACCATCAGGTGAACCTTACTGTACAGGCTAGGCTGTAACTGATGATAACTGGGCCATGAGGAGCACTGGGATGTGGTGTCCAGAAGGCACCAGTTTGAGGGAGGCCCAGTATCGGCTATTCACTGTATTCCAGAGGAGTCAGGCATCCTCCTCACCTTCAGTGCAATTATTCACCAGGCATAGCACCTCTCGGAGAAACCTAAACATTCCAAGTACCAAACTACTTTGCTTTCTGAGGTGTCAGTTTCTTCTCAACACATTATCTGTGTTTAGATAAGATCCTAGAGAGTGCTAATAATTCCTGGATTAGCCAAACAATCAGGAAAATGTCTATCATCTAAGAGACCCTCCCAAAACCATCAGCTATGCTAAGTTTTATAGGAACCCAAGATATGCCAGCTCCTCTGCCTCAAGCCAGTACGACCAAATAATTCTTTATGACTTCCAGCTTAGCTTTCTTGCATGAATAACATTAATACATAAATATATCTCTTCTTCAGGAGAGGATGCTTAAAGTGTTCCATAGTAAACATTTTATTTTGTAATATATAATTAGAATGTTGACAGTCATGACATGTTTTTTTAAGATCCATCAATAATTATTATAAAAAGTTATGAAGAGAAGTGTGTATTCATCTCAGATGCCCATTTCTGAATTGGGTCTTTAAATTTGAGGGCCCTGTTATATCTTAGTTCTTTATATGCTCTAGACAGTAGTCCTCTGTCTGATTGCTTATTAGTTAGGATTTTTTCAAAATTTGTGGGTTGTCTTTTCACTCTGTTGACAATTTCTTTTGACATGCAGAAGCTCCTTAAGAAGAGTTGATCCCAGTTGTTGATTCTTTCAAGTGCTTCCCGTGCAAATATATGTTTGTTCATGAACTCTTGACCTACCCCTATGTCTTCAAGAATTCCTCCTACTTTCTCTTCCAGGAGATTGAGTGTTTCTGTTTTAACGTTTAGATCTTTAGGCCATTTTGACTTTAACTTAGTGCATGATGATAGAGCTGGATCAAGTTTTAGTTTTCGGCATGTGGAAAGCCATGTTTTCCAGCACCATTTGTTAAAGAGACTCTCTTTCTTCCAGTGAGCTTGTGTAGCCCCTTTGTCGAAGATAAGATGGCTGAGTGTTTTCGTAGATGCCTCTGCATCTTGTAATCTATTCCACTGATGCTCAGGTCTATTTTGTTGCCAATACCATGTTGATTTTATCACACTGGCTTTGTAGTATAATTTCAAATCAGGAATTGTGATGCCTCCTGCCTTGTCTTGATTGGCCAAGATTGCCTTTGCTATTCTAGGTCGTTTGTGGATCCAAATAAATTTTAGGATTGATTTCTCTATATCTGGGAGGTATGTTGGTGGCAGTTTGATAGGGATTGCACTAAATCTGTACAGCAATTTTGGGAGTATGGCCATCTTCACGGTGTTGGTTCTTCCTATCCAGGAGCATGGAATATCTTTCCATTTTCTGAAATCCTCCACAATCTCTTTCCTTAGGGTGTTGTAATTTTCCGTGAAAAGATCTTTGACTTCCTTGGTTAAGTGAATCCCAAGGTATTTCATTTTCTGTGGTGCTATTGTAAAAGGTATTGTTTCTATTGTTTCCCTTTCAGTGTGCTTGTTATCTGTGTAGAGGAATGCTATTGACTTTTGAGTATTGATTTTGTATCCTGCTATGCTACTGAATTTCTGTATCAGTTCTAGTAGTTTCTTGGTGGAATTTTTGGGGTCTTCCAAGTAAAGTATCAAGTTATCTGCAAATAGTGATAATTTAACTTCTTCTTTACCTATTCTTATTCCCTTTATTTCTCCCTCTTTTCTAATGGCTGTTGCTAATGATTCCAAGACTATATTGAATAGGATGGATGATAGAGGACATTAAAGAAGCAAATAAATATAGGAAAAAATGCTCCACATCACTAGCCATTCGTGAAATGCAAATAAAAACAACACTGAGATACCATCTCACTCCAGAAAGAATTGCTATCATAAGGAAATCAACCAACAACAAATGTTGGAGAGGTTGTGGGGAAAAGGGAACACTTCTCCACTGCTGGTGGGAATGTAGACTGGTACAACCATTGTGGAGGTCAAGTGTGGAGACTCCTCAAAGAGTAGGACTAGAAATTCCATTCAAGCCGGCTATCCCTCTATTGGGAATTTTCCCAAAGGATCTGGAAACATTGTATCATAGTGATATATGTGTACCTATATTTATAGCAGCACAATGTGTGATAGAAAAATCTTGGAAACAACGAAGATGTCCATCACATGAGGAATGGTTGAAAAAGATGTGGTATTTCTATATAATGGAGTATTACTCAGCTATTAAGAATGATAAGTTTGAAGCATTTATACTAAAGTGGATGACACTTGAACATATACTCATAAGTGAAATAAACCAGACACACATGTGTAAATATCGTATAGTCTCCCTAGTATAACAAGCGAAAAGCAGAAATACAAAAGGAAACGTACAACAAGTAAAATCAATTGAGTCAGATAAGGCAAAGTGAATGGCATATGCTGCAGGATACTAATCAGCTTTTCTTCTGGATGGTTAAAAACCTAAGTTCACAAATCAGAGTTGGAGAAATAGAAGAGCCACATGGCCAGCCAACATTTTGGCCCTAGTCTTTCAAGGTCAGCGAAGACTCAGGACATAGGAAAATTACTATAATTATAAATATTGAATGACTCACAAGATAACAGCATTGCAAAGTATTTCTCCACATATTACAATTCATCTTAGAAGGTTGCTCAGTTGCTTCATTAATCGAATTTCAATAAATAACAGATAATATGGACCTCAAATATCTGTGAAAATAAATTTCGCTGGTCAAGTTTAATATATAAATTTTAAATAAACATTAGCTTTCCTATTCAAGATTTCTCCGAAACTTTTGTAGGTGAGCATACGTTTTGAATTTCCAATTAGATGTAATAATTAAAATTCCTCAAAATATTGAACTCAGGATTATGCTTAGGATTAAAGTTATGTAAGTATAGTTTTTCAAAGTTCTCTTTAAACTAGTCATTCATTATTTGTTTGAAATGCTTTTTTTTCAAGGTAAACTAACTTTATGTATTAATGATTTCTCTCTCTGCTTTACTTTGCAGTTCAGGGGACAAGAGTCAGCGCCTCCTGAGTGCTAGGCACACCCCATCACCAACTCATAAATTTTAACAGCAGTAGACAAACTGTTTTGATATAATTAAATCTGAAATAATTCTGTAACTGAGAGCATTCTTCATTATTAAATATATAGTATTGCTAGTTATCTTGCATGCAAGAAACAAAAATATAGAATGAAGATCTTTAGTACTATATTTTATCATTATAGGCAGCAAGTATAGTGAGGAATAACTGATACAAGTTAAGTACACCAGCCACTTCCATAATATCCCCATCTTCACCTCAAACAACTCTATGAACTCATTTTGAAAGGAATCACGTGGCACTGGCAAGTTGTCTGATGCATGATATATTTGAAAGTTCTGGGAAGCTTAGTTAATCAGGGACATGATTTTAAAATTGCTTTTATAAACTGACTGATCAAACCCCATGATGCTGGAAAGACATTCTGGCAGCAATTTTCTTTTAGGTAAATTAAGTTGTTACATTATATAAATCTCTTTACATATATGAATTGGAAAAAGTACTTAAACACTTTTCTACCACAGCAATGTCCCAATTTCTAATTCTATTTTTGATTTTTTAAATTAATATTAATAACTTTAGAATTATCCCAGAATTATCTTTTTTTCAGGGCAGATTTACCATAAAACCTATTTCCCTCAAACTTTTGTTTCTTTTAGAACATGACTATCAAATACCTTTTGTATCACTATGGATGTATGAGTGAGGTTAACATATAATGGAATTATTATACGTGTGTTAGAATATTCCTGATCAAATCCTACTAAACAACATCATCATTAAATGTACTAGAAAATCAACTCTCCTAAACTCACACAGTATATTAATATAGAATATTCTAGAATTAGCTTTCATATAGTAAGTGAAAGATTTGGTATTTTTAACACTATAAATCTTCTACTTGTTACACAGCCTGGCTTGCTCCATGACATCACTTGAATTTCTATTTTAGGAAAGTGACTGTGCACATTCAGTTTGGTTTTGTGATCACATCTATTTTTACCTTCAGAAGGCTGGCAGTTAATACATTTGTACGTTATGTAAATGGTTAGTACTTTAAGGTGGTCTAGGGCATTGGGCAGTGGCAGTGAAACTACACCGTGTGCATTTTTGTTTTTTTATCAAAACAAAAGATGTTAGTGTGGAGTTTCTTTTTCTAACTAAATCTCCAGTATTTGGGTTTAATTGGAGTGTTGGCAACGTGTGATAAATAAGTGGGCTTTGGATTGCGGTTTGGCACTTGGTCAGTAAAGGTTCACTGAGTCTGTCATAAAAGCTGGAGCCAAACTCCCTTGTTTTGACTCATTTAATGCCTCAGAGTCCTTGTCTAATCTAGGGAATGAAGAAGGTCTTAAATACTCAGAAAAATTCATTCAAAAGTTTCTTCTGCCTTTCAAAGATACGAACAGCTTTAAGTTACAGATTTCCAGAAAAATTTTAAATCGGGAAATATTTTAGGAAAGAAGGGATAACCATAGTTTTTCATGTATATGTGTAGGCTATTGAGATGTAGAAGGAAAGAAGTACTTTATGTGAACTTTTGAGAATCAAGTGTTTTGCTTGCAAACTGGAGTAGGTGGAAGAAGCTTCTCCTTTAAAGTTCAATTATTTGGTGAGAAATTTTAAATACTGCCTTCAGGGGAGAAGAAGGCTGAAGTCCTCTGGTAAGTGCTCCTGAACTTCACTGCTGTACTCTTCCACCAGTAGTGCTGGCCTTTATTGTTTCCTGTATAAAACTCTTTGACCTGAGCAGAAATGGCTGATTCCTAAGGTCAAATTATTTTCCATTGCTTTTGTCTAATTATAGAATGTCCCCTGTAATGAGATTTAGCATCCTTTTGACTTAACTAAATATTTCTATAATATTTGAAATAGTAAATATGCATATGTGCTAGAAAAAGACATGTCACATGGAATCAAAGTAAAGGAGAGCATCAGTGTTTCACTCAAACTCTTATCCCAGAGGAAGAAGTGAATTCTTTTGGATAAAATATGGAAGATCTTACTCGCAAATTAACGGAGAATTCCACTAGAGACTGAGAAAGTTGTTGGATCTGTTACAATGCAAAGAAATATCAAAACTATTGTGCCATTTCATTCCTGTAGGGCTAGTTCATGTAATTAGAAAACAAAAGAAAAAATCAATATGCAAATATATTTTAAAAGATCAGGACAATTAAAATTATAATTAAGGCTACATAATGAATATCTTAAAACCAAAAGAGCCTTAGCAGAAGACAAATGAAATCAAATAGCTCAGCAAGGTTTTTATTGTAAGAGAAATGACAAACAATTACAAGGAGTTAAAACTATAATTAATATCTCATCGATGTTGCGTAGCATATTCTTAGTGAGGCATCTGGCTTCCATATCACAGCAAAAGTTTAATGTATTTGTGAAATGGATAATACACTTCACCATAGCCAGCCAGGAAAATGTGACATAATATAATTTGAGTGAATGGGGTACAGTTTTTTTGGGGATTTTATTTATATAAATATTTAGACTGCCTACATCACAAAATTGTAAAGTCAATCATACTGTGTGTTGCATTTGTCAGAGGCATTCTCCCTATCAAATTATTCCTAATGCGGGGTGTGATTTCAGTCTTTCTTTCATCCATTTTTTTTTCTTTTTTGCAAACACATACATGCTTTGTGGACTGTATTGGAAGATAAATCTAAGATTTTACTCTTATTTTTCGATAGTAGACATGGTCACTGAAAATGTTTCAGTGATCTTCCATTGGTTCACAAATTTTTTTCGCACTGAGATATGAAAATAAATAGAACAATATTTGAAAAAGTGGGAATACTATTAGTGTCTTCATTGTGAGTGCACTGCCAAAAAAATTAGAAATTACTAAATCCAAGTTGAAATATAATCTATAAAGTGATTAAAGTATTATTTGCCATGATAATTAATTATTGTGCTTATCATGTGAATGTATCCCTAAAAGGCATTCTATGGTATATTTAGCAATTTTGGAACAAAATGTGTATGAATTAATTTTTAAAAGATCACCATTTGACTTATCATTAAACAACTACTTTCTTAAAGTGAGTATGTTCTCAGGAAGCATTTATCAAATATTATTTGTAAAAAGGTTAGATTTAGATATGTAATTGTCAATATGCTAACATGTTAGAAATTAATTCAACTCTTTGTAGCAGTTATGTAACACATAGAAGTATTGACTCTACAGATACTCAAAAATTTGGAAAAAAATTAAACATACTTTAAAAATATATGAGACTGCACCTAATTTTTTGTTATTTCGGTGGGACTGGGGAGTGAACACAGGTCCTTGTGCTTGCCTGACAAATGCTTATTCTATTGAGCTATCTCCCTAGCCCCAAGACTGCATCTAAAAATGTAAGAAATACATCTGTAATATGCATAATGAATATTTAGCATACCATTATATAATTTAATTTGGCTATGATATGAAATCACAAAACTCAACCACTTACAAAAATGTGTTTTATAAAACCTCCAAGGTATTGGTACTATTTACTGCTTTAATTATTTTATAAAAAGGCAAATGAGTAACCAAAGATTAAGATCATGGTGACCTCTATAGAGGTCCAAAAATAGTTCTGAAAAATGTATTTTCAAAACAATACTGAAGACTAGTGTTATTTTAACTTGACTTATGATTACTAATTCCTACTTTAGATACAACTCTGAATAATTCATGTAGTGTCCAAACCTTTAATACTTTACTCAAAATTGAAGTGGCAATCAATTTTCCTCCTTGTAGTTCTCATTCAAACAATGAACTCTTCCTTGATAATGATGCAATGAACAAACAAATGAGATACATCACATTAGTTTTAAAGCTATTTTTGCATTGCCTCATTTTCTATTATTTGTTTAAATAGATATATCATCTATAAATGGAAAGATGAATAAAAATGATTTTCTGGCAAGATGTCCTAATTTTAGTTAAAATATCTTTGAAAAATTCTAAGTAATATTACCATTTAGTACATTCAGAAATCTGCAAGTATTATGTGATATGAAATACAGTTTTCTTTATATTTAACTTCAAACTATACAACATTCATCTTTTTTTCATAGCATTGTAAATTCTTCAGAACAAAAGAGATTTATCCTTTTCAAAGTAATCTAGACATAGGCTGGGGACATGGCTTAGTGGAATAATCACTTCTCTGGCAAGCACAAGGGCCTGAGTTCAATCCCCAGTCCCCTCATGCCCTTCCCAAAAAAGTAATCTAGACTAGTGAAGATTCCCTATTAAGTTGAAAATATTTTGGCAATATTAAAATCTCACATTATCCCAAATTTCTTTTTTTCCCCATGTTTTTAGTAGAGGATCTACAGGATCTCATTATACTGATCAGACTCAAAGATTCTCCTGTTTTCAGCCACCCAAGTTCTAGGATTACAGGCATGCATCACCATGCCCGGTGTCAATCACAGGCTCAGTATGCCCTTGGGGTGGGGCTGGCATGGCTCACCAGCAATCCAATCCTGTGCTCTGCCTAACCAGGCACTTTAGTTCACTGAACTATTTGGCCAGCCCTACATTTCCCAAATTTCATCTTTGTGTTTTTTAATCCACATCATTTTTTTTTTAATGTACTGATGAAAAGTCTTTTGGTTATATGACCTGAAAACTTTTTTGGTGAGATATTACTTTACAAAGAGATATTTTAAACACAGCACTCAGTGCTATTTTTTGGAAAGGCAATGTCAAATAATGCTGATAGTCTGGTGGAGACACAACAAATGTATTTTAAATGCAGATGCTTTACTACTTAAATAGAGAGTAAAAGTAAGTATTGCATAGTTGAATGACCATTGATGTGCGTGGTCTCGCAATATGATTGTTATAGTTTGTGTCTAGATCTCCCCCAAAGCCTCATGTGGTCATAGTTGGAAGTGGCTGAATCTAGAATGTGTGATTGATTCTTTGTGCAATGCTGGGAGCCCCGCTGCCTGGCCTGTGTGCACACCTGCAGGTGTTCAAAGTCCTGAAGGCTGTTGCATCATAGGAAGGCTAGTGTTCACAGTTTAGATGATGCTATAAATTTCTCTAGGGACTTGCATATGTATATGCAATCTTATGTGAAAATAATATGAGCCTCATATTCTGAGACAACCCCTGAAGAATATTGATTCTGTGCATTGACCTGTTTCAAAAAAAAAAAAAAAAAAAAGGAAAATCTAGGTATTTCGTTAATATTAAATAGGATGATAACTCAGAGCATCTACATCTAGTGTCACTTCAGGTTTTCAGAAACCAGAGCAAAGAAAATTTAGTAATTTCCATCCCCTGAAAGCTCTGTACATCTCAGTTGGAATTAGAATTAGATGCACCAACTGAGAGACAGAAATATGCTCCAACCTAGAGACTTAAGAGAGGACCAAATTTTATATAAATTTACTTCAGACTATATTTGAAGTGAAGAGCGACCTAAAGCTCACCAAATAAAGTACATTCATTTAGAAAATATAAAATTTATGAGAAATCTATGAATATTTATCCAGGAATTCAAGATTAATCAAATTTCAAATGCAAATCAGGCCCCTGTGAGTATACCAATGTGTAAGTGGAGCCGAGTGCTCCTCTGTCTTCTGCTACCTTTTGGTTGACTTATTCGCTTCTGTTTTGTGTTTTTTAATTTTCTAAGATCATCTTTGGCAAATTTTTCTACATTATGATTTTTAGATTTATATCTCATAAACAAGAATTAGAACAGACATTGGTAAAACTTAGAACAGTTTTTAAAATAAATGAAATAATTTTCTAGTGAGCAATAGAGCCTATAACAGAAGGGAATACTGTTGGAATTGAAAGGGTTTAGTGGTTAGTTGAGATAACATGGGACGTTAATAGAAAACTCTTAGTTGTATGTGATATTTGATTGAGTGTCAACATTTTATTTCCAGGCCTCCTGTTTCTGATAATAGTGGAAGTAAATTCCAATGGAAAGCACTTTAGAGAAAGAACAGAGTGAACCATACACTCTACCAGTTCTATAGTTGAGTAGCTGTGCTTCAGTGTGCTGACTGTTTTAAAGTTTTATCTTAGTTTTTGAGCTTGGAAATGTAAATCAAATAACATATACTATACATCAAAAGAACACATCATTTTCTGAGGAGTAGGAAAAAGCAAGAATATGCTTTTCTTGAATGAAGTATTGCCCATCATCATGAGACTAAATTTGAAAAGTGATCATATACCTTGAGCCTGCTCACGAGTTTTAAGTGATAGTTCTGCATCAAACAGTATATGTTTTGTATATCATACTTCTAAAATATTATGTGAAAGATCTTCTATTTTTAATTTACTAACAAATTAATGAGACGTTAGCTATAAGATTGTATAAAAAAATCCACCACAGATACATTCTCTTTTCTTTTAATTATGTGAACACGCAACTATCCTTTCAAGCAGTAAAGATGAAATAAACACTGAAATTAATTAAGAGGTGATCACCCTGCTTTCTAATTTAACTTTTATAAATGTATTAATTGTAGATA
Source organism: Ctenomys sociabilis (assembly GCA_004027165.1). Lineage (NCBI taxonomy): Eukaryota > Metazoa > Chordata > Mammalia > Rodentia > Ctenomyidae > Ctenomys > Ctenomys sociabilis. Next base: position 20,576 of record PVKA01033701.1, read on the forward strand.
TTGATAAGATTTTATGTGGTATTTCTATGCATGATCACAGCATACTGATAAAATTAGAGTAATTAAAATTTCTTTCTCTTTATCTTTTCAGTGTTGTTCAAAATTTTAGACTCCTTATTTCTGTATCCTCATGTAATGTGTAATAGTTTATTCTGAGTAATAGTTATCCACCTATCTATCATTTGTAGTGAATGGATGGAACTCAGGCCATAATACTAATTGAAATAAGCCAATACAGAAAGACAAATAGAAAATGTTATCTCTTGTGCAATATTAAAAGTAGTCAACTTGCATGGAGGATAGTAATTACCAGAGTTTGAGGAGGAGAGATGGGAAGATTGCATAATGAAGGGTTATACAGTGTGCACCAGAACCCTGTTCATTTTTTAATGAGAAAAAGTGGCATTGAGACAGTAAGGATTGTGTTTTTTCATTAGCTATTTTTATTATAGCTATAGATATGTAAGTAGAGGTCAATTCTTATATCTTTGTTCATGTTTATCTTTTCTTCATTTAAAGACAGTACAAATTAGAATTAAAACAGAAAAAAACAAGCAATACAGATTTTTCTCCTTAATAACATAATATAAATTTCACGGTATTTGTTGCAATATAGTGTTGTCTTCCAACCAGTTATTCACATTAGTAGATACATGCATGTAAAATTGGAAGAAGAAAGCAGAAAAGAAAGATATATATGAGAAATTATGAAGACAAAAGGGAGAAACAATTGAAAAACAGAGACAAAAAATTAAATTGTTAAGTACTTCTTTCCATAGAATAGCAGCAAAGCACAGTACACATGTTGAAACCACCCTGCCTACAAACGTAGATAAATCTCTCCCCCACTCCCTCTCCTGTCTTTCTCTTTAGCTCGGTAACTGTTTTCTTTGCAATAACTTCATTCCCTCTTCCAAGTATCTGTTGTGTCCTTCACATTTCATTTTCTCTTTCAGGTTCTCACACTAAGGAGACAATATGATGTATGCATATGTGGGTCTCATTTATTTCATTTAAGAGTGTGGTCTCTACTTGCATCCACTTACCAACAAAAGTCTAAAATTTATCCATTTGAATAATACTGAACTGTGTGTTGTCCTGTCCAGCGAGGAAGGCAACACGAGTCACCTGTGGAACGAGCAAGACAGGATTCTGATCAAATCTCATTTATTCAAAGGAAACTCTGGGTATATATAGTGGAGGTATAGGGAAAGGACGTGGGTGGGTAAAAGGCACAAGTAACTAGGCAACCGGGCTATGACAGGAAGTCTCACCTCTGGGGAGTAGCAGGAGACTTATGGGAAATAGGCGGGGTAAGAAGAATTAGGAACTTAACTCAGCAGAGGAATGGAAACTTAAGAACATGGCTGAGACTATTAAAAAGTGAGTTCAAGTCACAGGTTTCCCACAGGTCCCCCTTTTTTCTATAAAAAATTTTAAGAGGCCATCATTCTTTGAGGAGACTGTGCCTGTCTTAGGTCAAGATGCTTTCACACAGTACTGAACTAGACCTTACCTGTCATTGGAAGGCAGGGCAGCAAATGACCCAGCTCCTGTCTTAGGTGGTAGTTGGTGATGCATGTGAGCTTCTAATTGCCCATCTCTGGCTATCCAGTCCACCTCACCAAGATGAGAAAATCACTTTTACCTAGATTGGGCATCATTGTAGTGAGCTCTTTTACAACATAATTTTCTCTGTCGGCCATCTCAAGCCTATGGTAATGGACTGCATGGGTTGCATTTTAATGGCACCCAATTGTTGTTTAACAAAAGTCATCAGCCTATTGAAAAGACAGAGTCCTAGTGATAAAAGTATTAATAGTCCAATCAAGGGTCCCAATAGGGGGAGAAGATAGGGTAGTACTCCATTCCATGCACCCCAGAACAGGTTATCAAATAGCTCTCTTTTCCTCTTTATACGATCTTTTTGAAGTCTCTTTATTTTGCCCCAAACAATGCTGTATTTGTTTGCATAGAAGCAACAGCATTCCTGTAAAGCCATGCAGATCCCTCCCTGTTCTACTGTTAGAAGATCTAAGCCTCTCCTATTTTGGAGGACTGCTTCCACCAGAGAATCTATCTGATCTTGGACATCTTGAATAGTACCAGACAGAGCTTGTACATCATCGATCAACTGATTAGTTTGGTATAGGAGTGCGCTGCTACCCCTAATCCTGCTGTACCTGTTCCCACAGCCGCTGTGATTCCTAGTCCTACTAAGAAAGGGATCTGCTGGACTGTTCTCTTAGTGCAGCCTGCAGCATAATCAAAACTAGGGATTGGCATGGGCTCTTCTCCAGGGATGACATCTATGTCAGGTAATAGGGTAGCCATGATGCACAGCCCTGTCCAGCTGGCAGGTAGAAATGTGAGGGCTAAACTTCCCCCACATATAAACACATGCCCCTTCTTGGGGCAAATAGAGTCAATGTGATTGGACATCTGACTACAGTTGGTAAAAGTGACAGATCTAACATTAACAGAGTGGATGTTTCCCTATATACAGAAGGAGTTTTTGAAAGCCACAGGCTGAACCTTAAAAGGGAGGCCAGCACTACAATTCTGGTTTTTGAGATCTACAATGCTATGTGGGGTAGAATTTGAGGGAATAGCGAGGGGCATGGGGTTGCCTAAGGTCATGCACAGCCAACAATCTTTAGCCAAATCAGGGCTAGAGGCAGTAAGGGCTTTGTGAGTGGCTGTTGATTGTCCATTGGCATCCAAATTTTAAAAAATTGAGAATGAATAAAGAATAAGATAAAATATTTCTAGGTCACCCCCTTGTGGGGTATCATTCCCCCTTTTTTGTTTTATAAGCATTTTTAAGTGTTTATTAACTCATTTTGTAATTACCCATTGATATGTCTCTATAGAATGATAACAGACAAGTTACACATTTTTATAGACATTTAGAAATCAAAACCATATAGAACATTGCAGTAAGACAATCTTGACATTTTGATATACTTAAATATTTTGTTGTGTATAAAACTTTTAACCAATCATCTCTACTTATGAAAAGTATCTCCTAAGAGACTATTGAGTTTATTGGGAGCTCTTCATTAGTAAATAAAAAGGTTGGCCACACCTCCTATACATTAATTGGACTCCTCTCTTAATTTTTCACTCTAAAGAATTTTTGTTTAATTAGCTTAAATGTTATGTTGTATAAAAACAATTTTGATATCACTTTAAGACTGCTAAGTTAGGAAAAAGCATGCTTTCAAGTCTATATCTCAAATTATATTTGGAACAAATAATCAAAAAAAAAAAAAGAAAAAAAGGAACAGCTGTTCATTGAAAGACACACAAACACATAAACACACAGACACATAAACCCCTTAAAAAAAAAAAAAATCAAGAGTGCACTTAGTGTGAGGTATGAGTCAAACAGACTCCATGAGTCAAACAGACCATGTGAAAAGGTCAACATAATATTGTTAAGGTTACTATGGTTACTATTGTGCCCCCCCTCCCAAGCTAGGAAAGTCCCTACGTGCCTCACAGCTATAGATGTCCTTAAGATAACCCAACCCAAACGATCAGTTCCTAGGATGCCAGGACCCTTCCGAGAATTGCCCTCCCCGATTCCTGTGCCATTCAATCATTGTAAAGGTCAATTTAAACTAACCAATGCGATCTGCTT
>PVKA01033702.1:0-24121 GCA_004027165.1 Ctenomys sociabilis
TTGGGAGGCTGAAAACAGGAGAATCACTACAAGTCTGATCTGTGTAGTAAGACCCTGTAGACCCTTGTGCTAAATACATTAAGAAAAGACTAATTCTGTCAGACTCATGAATGAATCTGAGTTTGGAACATTTTCCCTAAGTGGAATTTATTCATAAGTTGGATACTGGGGCCAGAGAGATGGCTCAGTGGGATAAGCGCTTCCTGGCAAGCACAAGGACCTGAGTTCAATCCCTGGTTCTGAAAAAAAAAAAAAAAAAGTTGGATATTTACCGTAGATATCTACACAGTGCTCTACCCAATAATGACAGAAAGTGCGTCCTTTCTGTCACAGCACAAGGGACTCCAAAATAGACCACACGCTAGCCCATAATGCACGCTTAGTAAATGCAGAATATCAAAATCAGCCGTGCATGCTAACAGATCATAGTGCTGTGAAGCTAGAAATCAGTGGTCAAAGAAACCACAGAACTATGCAATTGCATGATAATTAAATAACCTCTTGAGTGATTAGGGGGTCACAGAAAAAAGTGATGGAAGAAATTAGTCAGTTTTTGCAACCAAATGATAATGCCAGTATGACATACTGGAATCTATGGGACACAATGAAAGCAATCCTAAGAGGAAAGTTTATAACAGTGAATTTCCATATCAGAAAAAGAGCTCAAATAAATAATCTAATGTATAGCTCAACATCCTATAAAAAATGAGAACAATCCAAACCCAAAGTTAGTATAGGGCAGGATAAGACTAGAGGAGAAATTATTGAAACAGATTAAACAAACAATACAAAAAATCAATGCACTGGTTCTTTGGTGTTTTTTTTTTTTTTTTTTTTTTTTTTTTTTTTTTTTTTTTTTTTTTTTTTTTTTTTTTTTTTTTTTTTTTTCAGAACCAGGGATTGAACTCAGGCCATTGCACTTGCCAGGGAAGTGCTTATTCTACTGAGCCATCTCCCCAGCCCCAGCCCCTGCACTGGTTCTTTGAAAGAATAAAATAGAAAAACGCCTAACTTATCTTACCAAAATAAGGAAAGAAAAGACTGAAATCTATGTTATTAGACATGAAAAAAGCATTCTGCCACAGCAATGATCAAAGAATAGCAGCCATGGCCCTCTACTATTCCACAGCCGTGGGCCTCAACAAGGACCACAAGGTGACTGAGAATGTGAGCACACTGAGGCACAGCCGTCATCTCAGACACCTCACCAAACACACAAAGTTCCTGCAGGACCCGATCCAGGAGGTGTGCAGCCCCGCCCCCTATGAGCAAGAGTGCACCATGGAGCTGTTCAAGGTCTCCGAGGACAAGCCCATCCTCAAGTCCATCTAGAAAAGGGAGGGGACGCACATCCACACCAAGAGGAAGCGTGAGGAGCTGAGCAGTGTGCTGGCCGCCATGAGGAAGGCAGCTGCCGAGAAGGACTGAGCTCCTCTGGAATAAAGCTTTGCAGAAAGTGAAAAAAAAAAAAAAAAAGAAAGAAAAGAAAAAAAAAAAAACCATAACAGATTCTGCCAAAATCCAGATCATTGGTAACTACTTCGAAAATATGAAGAAATAGATTCCTAGATACATATGAATTACCAAAGATGAACCAAGAGGATGTAAGAACACCGAGTAATCCATTATCAGTCCAAGAAATTGAAGAATATTGAAAAACTAACAAATAAGAAAAACTCAGACTGGGGAGATGGCTCAGTAGAATAAGCACTTCCCTGGCAAGTGCAAGGGCCTGAGTTCAATTCCTCGTTCTGAACAAAAAAAAGAAAGAAAAGAAAAGAAAGAAAAACTCAGATCCTGACAGATTCACTTTGAATTCTACAGCAACTTTAGAGAATATCTAGTACCAATACTTCTCAAACTTTAATGAAATCAAAAAGAAAGCTGTATTACCAAAGTCATTTCTGGAAGTAAGCATTACCCTCATTTCAAAATCACAAAGAAAAAAAAAAACAAACTTCTAACCAAAAAAGAGAACCATAGGCCAATCTCTTTAATGACTATGGGATGAAAATATCTTCAATTAAAATATGAGAAACAAAATGCACCAATTCATTAAAAAAAAAAAATGCATCATGCCAAGTAGGATTCACTCCAGGACTGCAGGGATGGTTCAACACATGCAAATCTGTAAATGTAATACACCACATAAAAAGAAACAAGAGGGGCCGGGGAGATGGCTCAGTGGAATAAGCGCTTCCCTGGCAAGCGCAAGGGACTGAGTTCAGTCCCCGGTTCAGGAACAAGATAGGGTGTCCACTGTCACCACTCCTGTTCAAAATGGTTCTCAAAAGATTAGCCAAAACAATTAGGAAAGATAAAGAAATAAAAGAAATAGGGCCAGATAGCTCAGCGATTAAGGCACCAGTTTAGGCAGATTCAATTCCCAGTATGTCAACAGCCCCGCCCCCAGGACACACTGAGACAGGGACTGAGACTGGGCGTGGTGACATTGGTCTGTAATCCCAGTGCTTGGAGAACTGAAATTAGGCGGATCACTGTCAGTCTGATCTTTGTAGTGAGACCCTTCAGACTCCGTACAGAAAGAAAGAAAGAAAGAAAGAAAGAAAGAAAGAAAGAAAGAAAGAAGAAAGAAGAAAGAAGAAAGAAGAAAGAAAGAAAGAAAGAAAGAAAGAAAGAAAGAAAGAAAGAAAGAAAGAAAGAAAGAAAGATTGAAATGGTAGCAATTACATCATCTCTATTTGCAGATGACATGATCTTCTACATAGAAGACTTCAAAAACTCTACCCAAAGACTCCCAAAATTTAATTCAGTAGCATAGCAGGATATAAAGTCAATACTCAAAAATCAATAGCATGGGGGCCGGGGAGATGGCTCAGTAGAACAGGCGCTTGCCTGGCAAGCACAAGGGCCTGAGTTCAATCCCCAGTTCTGCCAAGAAAAATTTAAACTTAAATTTAAAAAAATCAGTAGCATTTCTCTACACCAATAATAAACTCACTGAGAAAGAAATTAGAAAAATAGTATCATTCATAGTAGCATGGAGAAAAATGAAATACTTAGGAACTAACCTAAAGAAGAATATATAAGACTCCACAATGAAAATTATAATCCTCTGAAAAGGAATCAAAGAGGACATCAGAAAATGGAAAGGTATCACCTGCCCCTGGATAAGTAGAATCAATACAGTCAAAATGCCACTTTCAAAAATATTCTACAATATTTTCTCCTAATGGAAACATAATCACAGGGCCTGCCATGCCAGCCCCACCCCCACAGCAATTTGAGACTGGGCGTGTCACTGTAATCCCAGTTCTTGGGAGGCTGTAAACAGGTGGATCACTATGAGTCTGATCTAGTGGAGAGACCCTGAACACCCTGTAAACCCTTCCCTAAAAATACAAAAAAAAAAAAAAAAAAAAAAAAAAAAAAAAAAAAAAAAAAAAAAAAAAAAAAAAAAAAAAAAAAAAAAAAAAAAAAAAAAAAAAAAAAAAAAAAAAAAAAAAAAAAAAAAAAAAAAAAAAAAAAAAAAAAGAAAGAAAAAAAAATATAAACCCAATTTAAAAAAAAAAAAAGAAAGAAAGAAAAAGAAACATAATCCCAATAAAAAAAAAACCAGCATTTCTCACAGAACTAGAGAAAGCAAACCTAAAATTCATTTGGAACTAGAAGAGACCTAGAATAGCAAAGGCAATTCTGGGCAACAAGGGCAAGGCTGGGCTGTCACAGTCTCAGACTTTATGCTATAAAACTTCAGTGGTAAAAACACAGCGTATTATCAGTCAAAAACAGGCTTACAGATCAATGAATCCAAAAAGAGGATCAAAAATAATTCCAGGCACATTCAGCAGCTACCTTATCTTTGACCAAGGGGCCAAATACTTTCCCTGGAGGAAAGATACCCTTTTTAACAAATAGTGCTGGGAAAACTTGTCTTTCTACATGCTCAACATTGACCCTAGACCCATATTCTGCATCATGCACTAAACTAAAATCAAATGGATCAGAGATCTAAATATCAAAACAGAAATACTTAACTTGTGGGAAGACAAAATAGTTAAACCTCTCAAGGACATAGATATAGGCCAAGGCTTTCTGATCAGAACCCCATTGCCCAAAAAATAATATCAAAAAGCGATAAATGGGGCCACATCAAATTAAAAAGCTTCACATAAAGGGAAAACACAAATGGTTTGAGGAAACAACATACAGAATGGAAAACAATTTTTCCAGGTATTCTCAAAGGGCTAATATCTAAAATATATAAAGAACTCAAAAATGGGCTCTAAAGTTTAAAAACACAATCAAAAATAGGCTTCTGAAATGAACTGATATTTCTCAGATTAAAAACTGCAAATAGCCAATAAATACATAAAAAAAGGGTTTGATACCACTCTCCATTCAAGAAATGCTACAGTTGGGGCCAAGGAGATAGCTCAGATAGCCTGGCAAGCCCAAGTGCCTGAGTTTAATCTTCAGTTCTGCAAAAAAAAAAAAGAAAGAAAGAAAGAAAAGAAAAGCTACAATCCCCCATTACTATAAAAATTAATTAATTAAAATTTTAAAAAATGCTGAGGAGGCTCTGGGGGAAAAAGAACCCTTCTCCACTGCTGGTGGGAGTGTAAAGATACAGCCATTGTGGAAATCAGTGTAGAATTTCCTCAGAAAACTAAAATGAAGAATTCTATCTGACCCAGGTCTTCATTTGCCTTCTAGATACCTTCCTACAGACACCACCTTATACAGGTGCACACACACTCATGTTTATAGCTGCACAATTTACAATAGTGAATTCTTGGAAGCAGCTTCTCTGTCAACAAACAATTGGATAAAAAAAAAAAACTTGTATTTTTCACACAGAGCAGTACTACTCTATCATAAGGGATACATTAGAGTCGCTTGTAGGAAAGGGGGTACAATCTGAGAGCACAATTTTAAGTGAAGTAAATCAGACACACAAACTCAAATATCACAAAACCAAAACTTGCAGTTACCCAGGCCCAAAAGATTTTATTTTGGTTGTGATTGTGATTATGTTTCTCTTACATGAGAAACTAAATATATAAATGATGTGCAATACAGAAGACACACAATAGGGAAAAAAGAGAAGGGAGAAAGGTTTATTATAGTCCAGCATGGCCAGTGTATCTTGATTTATTATAATTGTTTTATACATTGTTTGGTTTGTTAGTCTGGGTGTTAGTCTATGTTTATGATTAACTTGATAAAGAGTTATAAAATAAATCTGCTGCTAGGACAAAAAGGGAAAAAAAAAGAGGGGAAGGAAGAATAAAAGAATTGAGTGTGCTATGCATATATGCCAATTGCTTATAATAAATGTAATTACATACTAAAAACATGTACTAATAAATTTTTCAATAAATCAATTATTTATTTGATTTATAAATAAATAAAATTTTGCCTCCCTCCAAAAAAGGCAAAAGGGCAAGCAGGGTGAAGCGCTGAGCTGAGATCTCTCACTGAAGGCCAAGGGTTGCCTGAACCCATGAAATGGCCCCATGGGGCTGGCCCCTGAACCCCACATCTCCGTGGCTTGCAGCTCCCCACACTCACTTCCTAGGAAGGGGTAGGGTGCAGCTACCTCCCTCCTTGTTGCCCACACTTGAGTTGCTGGATAAAATTTAGGACAGCTGGATTTGTGGAAATTTCAGATAAATGATGAATTTGTTTAGGGTAAGCCCACCCCAGATGTTGCCTGAGGGCACACTTATGCTAAAATAAACTTCGTGGATTATCTGAAATTCAGATCTTGTCTTTGTATTGTAAACCTGGCAACCTGACCTTTAGTGCACGGTGCCTGGGCCAGCGGGTGGTACCTTGAGGAGCCGGGTGAGCTTGCTGTCCCTGTAGTTGATGTACTTGTTGCTGCCCTTGTCACTCAGTGCATTGATGCAGTTGCCCAGGGCCAGCAGGGAGCGGTTGATGTGGGCCCCCTCCTTCATGCGCTGCCCGCGGTTCTGCGTCTGGGGGCAGCAGAGGACATGACTGTGACAGGTAGGGGATGGCGCTCCACCTCAGCTCCTTCCAAATGCCCAGGGGATCCTGGCAACAAACCCCACTTTCTCGCTTGGGACCCCCAAACGTATCACTGATGTGAACTAACGCCTTGCCCTGCCTTCCTGTCAGGGGGCTGGAAAACTCCAGAAGGTTAGGAAGTCGACAGGGTCTCTAACAAGAGTTGGGGGCTGCAGACTTCTGAGCAGGGCCACGTGGCTGCTGCTCGGTCTCCCAGGGGAGGCGCTGCCACAAGGTGTGGGCCACGAAGTAGCTTCCCATGAGCAGCCTCCACCACCGGACTTGACTCCAGAGGAGGCCACAGGCTTCAGGGAGCAAGTTGAAACGCATGATGTATGTGTGAGGGAATATGGAGGGTGTGCGTATGCGCGTGGGAGAGACAGACAGAGACTGACAGAAAGGGATAAAGACGCAGAGAAACAGACAGAAAGCGCTCCTCTCCTCTTGGCCTGCAGGGGGCGTCATGTCACCAGCCTGGAGCCACCTGGCCCTGCTGGAGAAGCTAGGACCTGCTGGCTCTGGCGCCGCACAACCTCTCCTCCCGGGCTCCCCGCCCCTTCCGGAAGACCTCCAGGCTTCACTCGCCTATTCCACTGAGCCATCTCCCTGGCCTCGCGAGGGAGGGAAGAGTTAGTCAAACCTCACCCGGTTCTAACCCAGCTTTACGTGCGCAAACAGGAAACCTAGTGTTGCAGGCAGCGGAGTTAGCTAAAAACATTATAGACAGCACCAGGCTCTAGAAGGAGTTAACCCAAAAGACAAAGACAACTATTGGAGGGACAGAAACTCCTGCTGTAAAGCAGACCTAAAGGACAAACAAATGTTAAAAGAATAGCACCTAGGATTGATATTCTAAATAGGTAGCCATCACCTAAAAAGACCCAAGTGAGTCACTAGCCCAACCCCCAAGGGGAAGAGATGCTGTGCTGTCGTATTCATGCCGGCTTACGGGACTCACTTCCCCATTTGGTCCTGGGCCTAATCAGCTTTACCTGAGCAATGGTGCTTGTAATCCCATTGGTTGGCCATGGTTTTGTCTCACCCCACATCTGCCTAAGCGAGACCCCTTCTCTACCCTAGTCCCGCATGGTTTTGCCCTATGAAAGTCCCTAAAAGGGGGCCTGGGAGAGGGCTCAGGGGATTACGTGTTTCCCTGGCAAGCACAAGGGCCTGAGTTCAATCCCTGGTTCCTCAAAAAAAAAAAAAAAAGAAAGAAAGTCCCTAAAAGAGACAGCTTCCCCAGGCAACCCGCTCGGGCCCCCCTTCTGCTCCTCTCCGACAGAAGCTTTTCTTTCCAATGAAGTTTTATCCTCAACCTCCTTTTGTTCCTAAAATTCTTCGGGTTTAGAGAACACAAACTCATCCAGGTCAGGTTGGGAGTTTTACTTCCCTGTATCACTAGCTCACTGGCCCGTGGGGTCCTTCAGCCTGCTTTGTTAGCACAGAGACACCATTCGGCTTCCTCTGCTGGTGACTATGAACACCAAGCGGGCCCGCAACAAAGGTGCAGAGCCTGTGTCTGCTGAGTGTTGTGGTCTCCCAAGGCTGCCCGATCAGGCAAGCAGGAGCTCATGGTGGAGAACAACAATTGGAGAAATGATATGCCTGGCTGGGCCCTTTCCAGGCTTTGCCCATGTCCTCAGTTAGGGGCTTTTCTCCCTCATTACCAAGCCCCTCAGCGGGCCCCAGTCATTGTTTTCCTGGCTCCATCCCTCCTGCTTCTCCCAAGCAGAGCCTTGGCTCTTCCCAGGATATAGCAGCCTGCCCTTACCTTCCTGGGCCTCTGGGACATTCCCTTGGCCCTCACCCTGGGCTTCCCCTCATCTTTCTGCCTCTCCTGGATGTTCTCCTCATCCCCGAAACCTCCAGGGAGCTGTTCCCACACAGGGCTCTTCCCAACCCTGGAGAGCCAGCCTCCCCTGGGGGAGCACTTTCCCTAGTCCTGCTTTCCTCTGGGACAGACATGCTTGCGTATTTCCCCCAGAACCAGCCTCACCTGGGAGGCGCGCTCAGAGCCAGCCAGGTCAATCATGAACAGGCGGCCCTGCCGCACCTCCTGCATGACGCTCTTGGTCCGGTTGCGCTGGCGTACGGCCACCTGCAGCACAGCATGGGAGCGCGAGGACGTCTGGTTGGCAGCCGTGGGCTCCTGGGTCCTCTGCTGGTTCCCCTTCATCAGCAGCTGCATGACCTAGGAGGGTAGAAGGGAAGGAAGGAGGAAGGGAGGGACCAAGGTATTGGGGGCCAGTAGAGATGTCCTGCAGAGAGGAGGAGCCCGGGCTAGGGGAGGGGGCTCCTGAATGCATCTGAGAGGTTGGGAAAGGACAGCTGGAGGGACCCAACCTCCATGACTGAGGGACCTGGGTGGGTACCTTAGCTCCCTGGCAGGTGGCCTCTGTGGGCAGGGGACAGCTGTGCAGCCTGGTCACACCCCCAGGGCCAGCGAGGTTGGGGCATGGCACAGGCATGAGTTTCCCTCTTGCAACTGCTTAGGATTTTCTCTGTCCCAGCCCTCACTGAACACCAGGGGCTTCTTGGCCTCAGTCCTCCCTGTCCCCTCTCACTGGGTGTCCCTTCCACAGCCCCTGACTAACCACACAGACTCGCCTCGTTGGCATTGATGGCGGAGACCTCGGTAATTCCGGCAACCTGGATGGCTCCTTTGGAATCCTCCCTCAGCTCCAGGTACCCCAGGGTGGGGTTCAGCAGGTCCCGGATCATCTCATTGTAGATCTGACAGAACCAATCAAGGAGGGAGTGGAGGAGAAAGACCCAGGTCAGCAGGTCCAGGCAAGGAAGAACCCCTATTATCACTCTCCCCACCCCCACCCCCAGCAGGAGGGGAGCAGGTGCCCAGGCTTTCAGGGCCCTGGGCTCTAGAGCTGACATTACTCAAGGCTCTAGAGTCCAGTGGGCTTCCCAGGCTGAGTGCTGGACACATGTGGGGATCTGAGCAAAGGCTGAAATGGGCCGAGAAGACTCTCCCACTGCTAGGCAGCCCTAGGCTTCTTCTAGGTGGCTCCCACACATGACAAGGAGAGCCCTGCTGGCTGTCACGAGTGGCCAGCAACCCCACCTCACCGCTCCTCCTGGGCAGTCACTTGGGAGATGAGCAGCTCCCAGAGGATCTCGAGGGAGGCCTGCCTGCTGGCTGGGTCTCCCACCTCTTCCACACTCAGTGTGGATGGGTGAGCTTCAGGAACAGGCCTAGGAGCATGGGAAGAGAGCTGGCAGGGAGGGCTGCGGAGCTCTGTGCTTGGAGTGCGGGGCACCTGGACATGCTTAGCTTTAAAGTCATCAGGTCCTGAGTCTGAGTCCCTGCTCTATTGCTGTGTGTCATGTGTGCCTGACCTGTCGGAGCCTCCTTTTGTGAAAAGTGGGGCCAACAGCATGCTCATGGGAGAAAGGGCACAATGGACACTTCAGAAGCCACCCAGGAACAAGCTCCAGGGAGGCTGGTCCAGCCTGTGCACCTCTTGCCCAGGCTTGGGTGGGGGCTCACCTCCAGGTAAGACATGGACACTTCATATTCCATGTCACTGCTGGTCTCCTCAATGGCACAGAAGAGGTCATTGAGGGTCCGAACATAGATGCCTGGCTCATGGTCAGTACCCAGCATGGTATAAGTTTTCCCACAGCCTGAAGTAGAGCAGAGTGATGGGTGAACAGAATGGGGATGAGTGTGAGGTCTTGTTGGGCAGATCTGGCAACCCTGGATCTGTCCCCATGGCTGGGTCCCCAGATTGCCAGATGGTGGTGAGGGGAAGAAGGATGATGGCCCTGGAGAGGATAGGGTTTGGATCAGCCATAGCCTTGATCTCTGCCCAGCTGGGACCAGAAAGGACATAGTTTTAAAGGGTGGAATGACAGGGATGTTTTGGTTTGGGCTTCTGCCTCACCTGTAGGACCATAGGCAAAGACAGTGGCATTATAGCCTGAGATGACGCCTTCTATGAGGCCCTTGGTGGTAGCCTGGTACACCATCTCCTGCAGGGAACAGGAGATAGGTGGAGGGCCTGGCACATAGACAGGGCAGAGCACAGATTCCCACAGGCAATTCTGGCCTTGCAAGGTTTCCTGTCCAGGGAACCCCAGTCATAGGTGGGGAGGTCTCCACTTACACCCTTTGGGGTGAACACCAGGGTGCGTGAGCACTCCGGACGCCTGAGACACTTCCCACTGCAGCTGGCTGCTGGCTCCCAGCTCTAAGGACACATCACACCTGCTCCTGGGAGCATCCCAAGGATGGGTGAAATGGGAGTCCCTGGGAGAGTGTCAGCTCCCCTAAGGTTCCTTTTCTTGCCCTCTCCATGCCAGATGGGTTTCAAGCTCCTTCTTCCAGGTTATTTGTTCTAGAAAATGGATCTGCTGGCTTTGAACCCAAACACATCCAAGGAGTGTTTCATGTTGCACATTGGCAGGTGTGTGAGTGGGTGTGCATGTGCATGTGCGTATGCACGTGCTACCCCTAGCATGTCCAAACAGGAGGCCAGGTGTGTCCACCACACAGGCATACAAGAGTAGATACCATGCAAAACACAAAGACCTCCCCAAGTAGGGAAAGCTCTGGAACTTGTATCCTTGAGCAATGTGGTGGAAGGACCATGACAACCAGTGGCAGAGTCCCTGAGTGCTCCTGCCAGGTGAGCAAAGGCTACCAAGGGGCTCTTTCATGTCTAAGGCCCAGGCCCTCCCCTACCTGGGTGGCAGTGAAGTCAAAGGCCACATCGAACAGGTAGGACTTCTCCCGAGAGCGGTGTGCCCGCAGAATGTCATCAGGGTCCTCCATTGGGTCCATGAGAACCACCATCTGCAAAGGTCCCCAAGGGAAGGCCATGGTCACCTGAGGTCCCTGAGCCCTGAGCTCATTTCTGCCCCCATCCACTCTCCAAATCTAGATGTTTGGCCTGGGGTGCATCCCTTTGAAGGCTGGCACAATCCCAAGGGAGCAGGGAGCTCTGAGGGGCTGCCCCAAGCGTAGCAGGCCCAAGATTCAGGTCCCATCCCTCACTGCAAAGCTCTTCATGCAAGAAGAGAAACCACAGGGCTTTATGCCTGAAGAAATTTTTTCTCGCTACACAGCTGAGAAATTTAGGGTCCAGAGTGCAGGTCACACTAGCCAGGGAGGACTCTCTCTGAACAGTCCCTAAGCTGGGAAATTCTCAAGTTTGAACCCAGCCTTAGTGATCTAAAATAGCATAAAGGAGTAGGAGTGTAGGTGAGCGTGAAGGCCTGGGTTCAGTTCTGAGACAGAGAGAGAGAGAGAGAGAGAGAGAGAGAGAGGGTGGAGCTCAAAAGCTGGGACCTGGGCTCAAAGCCTGCAGATCTATTTTCTAGAACAAATCTCTGAGGCCACCCCACTCTGCCTAGGTCTTCAATGCGCCAAGCTTTGTTCTGGGCTCCAAGTGGAAATGCAGAAGAAGGGGCAGGATCTTCACTAGGGGCCCCAGTTAGGGATGGGTGGGGAAGTTGGTGCTCCTCACTATGCATACAGCCCACATTCATAGCGATCTTCCTGCTTTTTGCCTCCCATGTGCTGGGGTTACAGGCAGGCGCCACCGCGCCCGGATTGCATCGCCGGCTCAGCGCACCCAAAGGCGGGGCCGGCGCGGCTGGGGGAACCAAGGATCGAACACTGGTCCCTGCGCTTACCTAAGCAAGCGCTTAGTCCGCTGAGCTATACCGCCGGCCCTTCCCAGAAGTGACAGAAGACACTTGAAGACTGACGGGAGGGCTTGAGTTTGGGGGATGGAGGAAGGAAACAGGCTCCAAAGAGGACTGTGAGGGCAGACTCCGAACTGCAGGCCTGCTCAGTAGTAGAGTGGTCTTGCACAAGCACGGTGACAGGCCATAGCCTGGGTCTCCTCCTCTGTCAGATGGGACAGCGTTACTGTGTTCCTGCAGGGCTGTGCTTATCCCATGAGACAATGTGTATAACACCTGCTAAGTAAGTGCTCAGAGGTTCTCCTTAGGGATCGCTCTCTGTCTCTCTCTGTCTCTGTCCGTCTGTCTCTGTCTGTCTGTCTGTCATCTGTCTGTCGTCTGTCTGTCTCTGTCTCTCTCTGTCTGTCTCTCTGTCTCTCTCTCTCTGTCTCAGAACTGAACCCAGGCCTTCACACTCACCTACACCCTTACCCCTTTACACTATTTTAGATCACTAAACTGCCTAGGCTGGATTCAAACTTGAGAATTTCCCAGCTTAGGGACTATTCAGAGAGAGAGAAAGATCTAGGTCCCATCTCTCACTGCAAAGCTCTTCCTGCAAGAAGAGCAACCGCAGGGGGCTTTATGCCTGAAGAAAGGATAGAGAGTTACAGATGGGAAGGTCACCAATTGCCTGCACCCAAGACTCAGCCATCATGTCTAGGGTGGTAAAAATACAAGAGCAGTGCAAGACAAAGACACAGCTAAAAATCAAAAGGACAGAAAAGTCAAGGTGAGGGCTTGGGAGATAGCTCAGTAGAATAAGCACTTCCCTAGCAAGCACAAGGGGTCTGAGTTCAATCCCGGTTCCGCCAAAAAAAAGAAAGAAAAGTCAAGATGAGAGAGTCTTAATGCCATCTCCACTACAGGGAAGGTCTCCAGCCCCCCATGACCCGGGCTGCTGCGCCATACGGGCCCCACAGAGTATAGTGGGCCCGCTCAGTGCTGCTCTGTGCCTGCGTCCCCAAGCTCCTTGGGGTCCCAACCTAAGAGACAGCTGAGCAAATGCACACTGTGCCCTGCCCTGTGGGGTAGGTGAGGCTGCTCTGGGGGCCATCGTGATGACTGGAGACCCCCGTGGCCCCTCCTCTTCTTCAGGGGGCAGTTTCACACCCAGTTATGCTAACAACAGCTGATCTTTACTAAGCCCAGTAACATGAATTCATGGTAATTCTTAGATGGGGAAATGGAGGCACCAAGTTGCAGGATTAAGGCCTGGCAGGGTGGGCTGGCACCTGTGCATCCCTCAGGGTCTCAAGAGCTGGGGACCCCCAGCGGTCACCACCATCCAAGGAAGCCCACATACTCTGTGTATGTTAGCCTGGATGTCCACAGGCACTATACAATACAATGTTGTATAGGAGGTAAACTGAGTCCTAACACGGCCAAGCACTGAGCCAGGCACCCAAGGGGGCAGAGATAGTCACTGTGCTCTCCCTGGGTCAGCAGGGGAGGCAAGGCTTGTGAACAGGCGAGGCATAGGGAAGAGCCACTCAGAAGGGACAGACAAGGGGCACAGAGAGGCTGACAGTGAGATGCTGAAAGCCAACCCGGACTGCAGCTGACTGTGTGGGGCCATAGGGCATCCTCCGTGGATCCTCTGGGGTCTGCCCACCAAACTCGGGGATGTTGGAGGCCCAATCCCAGGAGGAAATGACCTTGGGCTTCTCAGCGCACTCCCTGTGCATTGTGTATCTGCTCTGGCATCAACCCACCTTCCACTCTACGCACTCCTAAAGCAGGTCCCCTGTGCTTGCCCCCTGCTAGCCCTGACCCCTCCGGGAGCTGGTGAGCCCCTTCTGTAATTCTCCAGGAGAGATGACCCCAGGAGGCAGAAGTCTTAGCCAATCTGAGGGATTGCAGCAGAGCCAGTTAGAGGGGCGCAGGGACGCCCTCTCCTCCTGACAGTCTGGGCAGGAGGCTTTGTGTGGGGAAGGAAAGCCACTAGCCTGGGCCCTGTCCCAATGCCCAAAAGCCTGTGGTCATTGTGACATAAGTACAGGGCAAGGACCCCCTGTCCCCAGTCCCTGGCCACCTTCTCAGAGCCTCAGCCTCACTGGCTTCTAGGCTTCTCCTGGGATCTGGTCCCTGTCCCAGGCTGCCAGCAGCAGGAGCTCTGCTCAAGTTTCAGACCCGCTTGAAGATAAAAACTGGCTCCAAGTCCCCTGGCATAGCTCCCCCGGGACGCACCAGGGGCCTGACTGGCTACACTAGCTCTCATCCGCAGCAGGACCTTCAAGGAGCTGTCAGTGCTTGGAGGGTGAGCAGCATGCTGGTGCTGATGCCCCCCTTCTATGGTGACTGTCACATGACCTCCAGGCACTGCCAAGTTCGTGGCACCCTGGGCATCTGGCTCCTTGACCCATGAAAGCTCCTACATTAGTGCTTTGTCAGTACAGCAGCCGTGATCCGGGCTGAAAGAGAGCTTTGTCTGGGTCCCATCTGCCTGAGCCCAAGCTCCTGCTCCAGCCTCCAGGGCACTGCCCTGTACCTGTCCACTCTGGGACACAATGGGGCTCTTGTGCTCCTAACCAGGTGAACCAGAGCTGAGCTGGGGGCTGGGAGGGAGGAGGGCCTGGGTTGCCGAGGAGAGAGAAGAGCAAGGCCAAGTGTCCTCCCTCCACACACTGCTGGGTGTCAGACACTCCTCATAACCAGGGGAATGCAGGACGCAGCGAATCCAGCCACACCAGGTGAGCGGGAAGGTTACCCCGAGGAGGTGGCAGCAACACTGGGTCTTAAAGAATCAACAGGAGGTGGCTGAGAGAGGAGAGGGTGGAGAATCTTCTAGAGAAGGCAGTAAGGAAGGCACAGAAGGGAGAGGCAGGCCTGGGCAGGGCTCTCAGCTCGGATGTGTGGAGTTGCAGAGTGAGTCTCACCTTGCACCCTCCCCCACGGGAGCTCTAGGGCTGGGGCCAGGAATCACGTGTGCCTCTGTGGAAGCACCTGCCGACCCCTTCCCTGGGGAACCCCTCGAGCACACGATAGCTGTCGCTCTGCCAGCCTCCTCTGTGTCCTCTGGGCCTCCCTCTGAATGTCACCCTGGCTGGCACACAACATATGCTCAAGGGACATTTGCCAAATAAAACTGCCTTTTATGGGTAGTTTTTCTTTTGTTTTGGTCTTTTTGAGACAGGGTCTCACTATGCAGTTCAGGCTGGCCTTACGCTCACTTTGTAACTCAGGCTGGTCTCAAACTCACAATAATCCTCCTGCCTCAGCTTCCCAAGTGCTGGGATTACAGGCCTGCACCACCATGCCTGGCTTTGGGTAGTTTTGAGTATGTACACTGCCACCCAAAGGGCTCATCACATATTTTCTGACAACTTATGGGCAGGCACATTTTTTTTTTTTTTTTTTTCAGTATTGGGAATTGAACCTAGGGCTTTTGCAGTGAGCTATATCTCCAGCACGGTTATATATTTTTCTTTATTTTGAGATCTTGCCAAGTTGTTAAATTGCCCAGTTTGGACTCAGACTTCTGATCCTCCTGTCCTGTAGTCCCAGTGTGTTGGGATTATAAACGTCCACTGCCATGCCTTGCTTAAGCATCCTTATTATTATAAGTGTACAGTAGATGAGGACTCAGACTATATAAATAACAAAAAGCTGCATTGCTCACTATAGATTTGGTTAGATTCAGAGACGTTTGGTCACAGAACCCGGGCTCCTTGCCACCCACCCACCCACCTACCCTCCCTTGCCTGCCTCCCCAAGTGAACAAGTATGGGGACAAATGCCACGTGGCTGGGTGAATGTCCACCTGGTGGAGGCTGCATTTGTTTCCCTTTACCCCAAGTTTGTGTGTGGAAGCCCTAACTCCAGCACGTCAGTTGGTGACCTGATTTGGAAGCACAGTTGGTGCCAGGCTAATCAATGAGGAGGAGGAGGAGGAGGAGGAAAGGGAGGACGTCTATCAGAGCAGGGTCAGCCCTAACTCATTATGACCAGCGCTGTATGGAGAGGGAAAGCTGGACCTTGGAGGCCTGGAGGGAAGGCAGTATGGAAAGACAAGAGGAAGGCAGCCATCAGCAGGAACAGGCCCTGGACCCGACCTCCCTGCTGCCACAAGCTATGAGACTACAAACTTCTGCGCTGAAGCCACCAGGCCTGTGGTACTTTGCTAGAGCTGCCTTGCAAAATTAATCTATCTGCCAAGGCAGGTCCCCTGCCACGTGGAGGTGGGGTGGCCACAAGGAGGGCAGGTGCGGCCCAAGGCATCCCGGGCTCCATCAGCCTTTGGACTGGAGAGAGAAGCCTGGAATGGAGCCTGCTGCATGCACAGAACCAAACCCAGCCGGCTCTTCAGGACAGAGCCACACCTCGCTGACATCCCAGTCAGGTACCCAGGGGACTCTGAGCAGCCGAGGCTCAGGATGACCTGAAAGTCTAGCGATGGCGGACCTTTGAGAGCCTCTGCACATGCCTCTAGTTGGGTGCCACTGCTCTAGGGCTTGTCTCTGGAGCGGGTTGCAGATGCCCTTAGCAGAATCCCCAGGGAGTAGTGCCTGCAAAATGCAGATTCCCAGGCATTATCCAGCTTCACACACAGTCTGTCTGGAACCTTACGTGGGCCCATAAATCTGTATTTTTAATAAATCGGCACCTTCCGCTTATAGCCACCCAGCAGTTAGGTACAAGGCTCCTTGTGTCCTTGATGTGCTCTGTACCATAGCTCAGAGTGGAAACAACCCAGTGCCCACCAGCAGAGAAATGCATAAGCTATATGTGGTGCATCCACACCACAGAGAGTTACTCGGCCATGAAAAGATGACAAATAGCACCACTCTGGTCCAACACGGTTCCAAAACATTAGCCAGAATAATCAGGCAAGAGAAAGAAATAAAAGGGGTGCAGATAAGAAACAATGAAGCCAAAATATCATTCTTCGCAAATGACATGATCCTCTACTTATGAGAGCCCCAGATACCCTGAAAGACTCTTAGAATAAATAACCAAAATCAGCAGTGTGGCAGGATACAAAGTCAACACACAAAAATCAGTTATGGGGCTGGTGAGATAGCTCAACAGACTAAAGTGCCTACTTAGGCAAGCGCAGGGACCACGGTTCAATCCCCAGCACCACATGCCACACCGGCCCGGCACCCAGGGCAGGCTGAGCCAGCCAGAGTCCAGGGTAGAGGTGCATGGCTGTAATCCCAGCACTGGGGAGACTGAAAGCAGGAGGCTCACCATGAGTCCAAGCTATGTAATGAGACCCTGATCCATAAAAAGAAGCAGTTGCCGCCCTGTATATCAATAATGAAATCACTGAGGAAGAAATTATGAAAACAATTCCATTGATAATCGAATCAACAAAAATAAACACCTAGGACTTAACCCAAGGAAGTTGAAGACTTCTACAATGACAGTCATAGCACTCTGAAAAAGGAGAGCAAAGAGGACATCAGAAAACAGAAAGACAAAGCCAAGCATGGTGATGCCCCCTATAATCCCAGCACTTGGGAAGCTGAGGCAGAAAGACTGCTGTGAGCTCAAGGCCAGCCTGGGCTATGTAGTGAGGTCAAGGTCAGCCTGGGCTACATAGAAGGATCCTGTCTCAGAAAATAAAACGACAAATAAAAAAATTAAATGACTTAGGTAAAAGGAAAATGAAAAGCTATCTCCTCTTTCTGCATAGGCAAAACGAACATAATTAAAATGGCTATATTTCCAAAACTGACACAAGATTTAACACAACCCCAATCAAAATACCAACAGCAATCCTCATGGATCTAAATAAATCTTAGGACTGACCAGATAGCTCAGCAGACTAAAGAGCCTGCTTAGGCAGAGCGCAGCAGCCTGGGTTCGATCCCTGGCATGCTGTGCCGACCCCACCCGCAGGGTGAGCTGAGCCAGAGGTTGAGACTGGGCATGGTGTGCTTGGGAGGCTATAAACAGGAGGACCACTAGGAGTCCGATTTAGTAGTGAGACCCTGTAGACCCTGTACTAAATACAATAAATAAGTAAATAAAACTATCTTAAAATGCATGTTAAACCGGAAGAGATTCATAATAGCAAAAGCAATCCTGGGAAACAAAGACAAGGCAATAGGTATCCCTATCCCAGGTCTAAAGTTATTTTGCAAAGCTACAGTGATAAAAACGGTATCCTACTGGCACAAAAATAGGCACTTCGATCAATGAAACAGAATAAAAGAAAATAACCACAGGCACTACCAGCTACTTGATCGTTGACAAAGGTACCGAAGAACATACACCGGAGGAAAGATGGTCTCTCTAACGAATAGTGCTGGGAATGTTGGCTATCCACACGAAGAAGACTGACCTCAACCTGCATTTCTCACCAAGTACTAAAATAAAAATGGATCAAAGATCTAAATATCAAAACAGTAACAATCTACTGGAAGACAAAATAGTACAGTGCTTGAAGACACAGGCACACCTGTAATCCCAGTTCTGGGGAGACTGAAACAGGAAGATCACTATGAGTCTGAGCTATAGAGTAACATGTTGTACCAAATATATATATATATATATATATATATATATATATATTTTTTTTTTTTTTTTAATCCGAAGATAGAACTCAGGCCCTTGAGCTTGCCAGGGAAGCACTTATTCTACTGAACCATCTCCCCAGTCCCCAAAAAATATTTTTTAAAAAATGAAGACAGGCATAGGCAGGGACTCCAATTGTGAAGGAGACAGTACTGAGGATCAACAAATGGGATCATATCAAACTAAAAAGCTTCTGCACAACAAAGAAAAATTCCGAAGGGTGGAGAGATAGCCTACAGAACGGGAAAAGCCCTCTCTAGCCATTCCTTGGACAGAGGACTAACATCCGGAATATGTAAAATAAAATAGACCACATCCTAAATAAAAGACCCAGTCAAAACTGGGCAAGTGAAATGAGTAGAAATGGCAAGAGGAACAAGAGATAGAGGACGGGGGAGGAAGGGGGAAAGGGGGTGGAAAAATGGGAGGAGAAAGCGAGAGTAGGGCTTTTACATGTGGGGAGGAGATGAGAGTTGGAGCACGGAAAAGGGGAGGAGGGGATAACAGAAAAAGTTGTTGTGTTATGTATGTGCACCTCCTCACGATGAATGTGATTATTGTGTATTATATATTATTATGTATTTTAAACACACACACACACACATTTCTTATTGCTACAGGATCTCACTGTGCAGCTCATAGTGATTCTCCTACCTCAGCCTCTCCAGCATTTGGATTTAGGCATTGCACCACCATGCTGTTTCAGTGGCTACCCAGTGTGCCTGGGGTTCCAGGGCCAGCATAGTATGCAATACCAGCAATCAAACCCAAGTTCTTGTGCTTGCCAGGCAGGCACTAAGGCACTTAGACCACTGAGCTATCTCCTCAGCCTTAAAAAATAAATTTTAGATCTACAAAGTGTGGAACAGGATTACAGGATAAATCCTGAGGGTACATGACTGACCTTATCAGATATAGAAGTTACATTTCTTGTTATATAGGTCTCGCTTTATTTTGGTCTTAACCATCCAGCAGAAAAGTATAAAAATGAGGTGTGGTGGTGCATGCCTGTAATCCCAGCACTTGGGAAGCTGAGACAGGAGGATTGTTGTGAGTTCGAGACCAGCCTGAGCTACAAAGTGAGTTTGACGCCAGCTTGAACTGCACAGTGAGACCCTGTCTCCAAAAAAAGACACACACAATAAATAAATAAATAAATAAAGTAAAGCCATATTAATATGCTGAGTTGTGAAGGGCTCAAGTCAACAACTTCTGAACATAACCCGCTTCTATTGTGGACTGCTGGACTCTATTGGATTGTTTTGCTGAATTCACGCACTTCTAGCATTTAGATGCCAATGGAATACCCATCTCTGACAGGACTAATGAAGAGAAAGGGGCTACAAAGGAAGGACCATTTTGTATATGTAAAAATAGTTAAGATAGATATACAGCTACTTTTGCTAAATTCAATGAGTAGAAAGATTTGTACTAATAGTGTTTGGACAGGATATCCTGTCTGCTCCTTATACTATGGATAACCACTAAGAAGACAACAATGTACAATGTATTAATTATTGAAACTTTCCTATTAATCAGTTTTGATAGTGTCTCATTGCTATTTGTTTCTCAATAAAATAAAATAAAATTTAAAAAGGAAAGAAAAAAATAAAGGCATGTGCGGCCCCCCAAAGTAAATAAATTTTAGGAAAGAGAAGTGCTGATACAAGCTATAACGTGAGCGAAGCTCAAAGACATGATGCTAATTGGAAAAGCTAGACATGAAAGACCCATGCCATATGACCTAATTACATTAAGTGTCCAGAATGGGTCACAGGCAAATGGAAAGTAGGTTTTCCTGGATCTGGGAAGGGATGGAGAGATGGCTAAGAGGGCAGGGTGAAGGTTCCTTGCACCCTCCACTGGTCATTTTCTTCTTTCTATCTTGGAGACAAGGTCTTGGCATGTAGCCCAGTCTGACCTTGGACTTGTGACGATCTCTTGCTTCAGTTTCCCTCCTAAGTGCTGGAATTATCAGGCACAAACAACCACACCTCACTCCTCCTGGTCATTTTCTACCATTTTCTCCATGGTAACAAGGCCATAGATAGAGCCCCAGACCAATGGTGTGCAGGAAGTACCCCTTGCTACCCCCAGGCAGGCCCATGGGGGTAGAGCAGCTACCCCACAGCCATCCTGTCGCCTGATCCTTTATTTATCTTTCACACAGCCTCACATCTGTACATCTCCCTTATTCCTAGCCACAGTTCTTGGCATGTGTGGAGCAGGTGCCTCGTCTCCCATCTTCTGACAAAGACACAGAGACCTGGGCAGGCTCTGCAGCTCATGCCAGGACCAGGCAAGGTGGGGGCCTCGGGGTCCCAGCCTGAGGCTGCCAAATCTGTGTTCTGCTGGGACCCACAGCTTTCTCCCTCCGCTCTCTTCTTTCTTCCATCTACATTGCACCTGCCTCAGCCCCTTTTGTCCCTCCTGTGCTCATCCGTGATCTGCAGGCCTGGGCCCCCACTAGCCCTCCTGAAAGACCCCTGTCTAGCTCTACAGAACCCCAGGAGCAGGGGCTGACAGTTAGGCTGTGAGAAGATAAATGCCAATTATAGGATTATACACATTATTGGTTGACTTAAATCCTGCGTACAAACACCACCTGGAAAGCGAGGAGGGGAGTCAATAGGCCTGGCTTTGTGGGCAAGTCGAGGGTTTGTTCTGAAGCTTCTTCCCCAGCCTGGAATCCCACCCCTAGAGGCCCTTTCCTCCCTCCCCGGGGGTCTGGCTTCCAGGCTCAGTCCCACCTGAATGTTGCTAAGCACGGAGCTCCCAGTGGTCTTCTAGGAGCATGCCCTTGGGAGAGGCTACATGGGGCCCATACCAAGAGCTGAGGTGAAGGAAGAAGGAGGCTGGGTGTTACCTCATTCTGAAACTATCCTGTCTTTCACCTCTAGAGATTAACACATGTTCTACCACACTCAGGTACAGTGTTAAGAGCTGCATAGCCATGAACCCTTACCAAGCTACTATCTAGCTAAGGCATCTTGTTACAGCCCAAACTAAACTGGGGCCCTAGGACCCCAGGCCCATAAGACACCTGACCAGTCCTTTTACAGATCCAAGCCCGAACTCCAAGTCTCCCAGAATCAAGGCACACTGGCCTCTTATCTGGGGGATACTTTATGACAGGAGCACCCACCTCAGCCCAATTCCAGATATCCCTGGGAGAATAATTCCTCATCCTAAAGAAAGCCATTATAGAAGCTCTCTCGTTGGGCCAACCCAGAGGGTGACTGAGTACCTCCTCTCAAAACTTATGGATAAGTGGGCTGTAGCAGTGCTCATTTCCTGCTGCCCACCAAGTGGCCAAGTCCTTCGTAGCGCATTCCAGGCTACATTGCTCAGGGCTTCTCGCCCTTGGACCTAAGACACCAACAGAGGAGAGGGACCTTTCATCACTGAGGCAACACAGAAAGCAAGAGGAAGCTGACTGGGGAAGCCCCGCCCCTGGCAGATAGCCCAAGCCAATGTCTCAGAGGAGGCAAGGCCCTGCTAGCCCACCACACACCGGCTGCACAGGGTTGCCACAGCCATGCTATTCCAGACAGGCTGTCAAACTCACCCCACCAACCGCAAGCCCTCAGGTGTAAGGAGGAAGGAGGCTGGGTCCTCAGTGCGGCTGGGCAGGCCTGGAGCATGAGGATCCCTCAGGGCCAGGGCTACAGGGGAAGCTGAGGTAGCTGGGGAGAGCTGGTCAGGATAGGAGGCAAAACAAAACCAGATTGCCCATCCTGGCTTTTGGATTGATATGCTTTAACCTCCTGTTACCATGGTCCATTTGTCATGGGGACAGCTTGCTTTCCAAGTCTCTCAGCCTGACAGGTACTATAAGCCACTCTCAAACTGTAGGCTTTGGTCAGGAGAGCTGGGCCAGGCCCCAAGGAACACCCATCTTTGATCCCACTGAGGACCAGAACAGCTCAGGTCAGAAGGGGCTGCTCTGTGCCTCTCCACCAACACAGGGGCGGCCCTGACACATGGCCTAGTTCATGCCCAGCTGGAGGAGTAGCTCAACAACCCGGCCAGATGCAGCGTGTTAGCCTCTCCTCTGCCCATGGGGACAGAATGGAGCCAGTGTCTGCCGAATGTGGGCACACAATGGGCTGTGCCCCAGAAAGGGAGGAGTGTTCCCAACAGTCAGTGTCTATCATCCCCCGAGGCGGCTGGGAGCCAGAAGCAGCGAGAAAGGAAGACCATTGTCCCAACCTGAGGACCTGAGAGCCTTCCCAAGGGATAAAGCGGATTTTTCTCTGGACTGTGTAGCTCTTTGAGGCTGACTCTCCCACCAGCACACCCCACATCCCTGGGGTATTCCAGTCCCAAACAGATGTTGGGGACTAAAGCTCGCCCTCTGGGCCAGGCCCTGGGGGAGCACACACGTAGGTCAGCCCTAAGAGACCCTCTACGGAAAACATGACAACTCTGTCCCCATTTCCAGATGAAGCAGCTGAGCAACAAGAAACTCTCCTCCAAAGCTGCATGACTGGAAAAATGCAGAGGCAGCTCTGCATTGGGGTTTAGGTGCCTTTGTCCAACCGCATGGTGCTCTTCTGACCTCTCTGTCCTGAGAGCCTATCCTACTGCCCAGGAGCCCCGGCATTAGGGAGAAGCCAGCCCCAGCAGTCACAGAGCAGAGGCCAGGGCCTATCCCTCAGGCTGTCACATCACTCTCCCTCTCCCACCAGTATGATCTCACCTGGACACCAACCTGTCCCTCCTGCCGCTGTGAGTGTCCTCCACTTCCCATTCCTGGCTGTGCCTACAGAGTGCGCCATTCGACTCTCGCCAGGGCCTCTAGCTCTCCTTGGACCAAGCTAGGAAGGCTTTCTGGAAGAAGGGTCCCTGGCTTCTTTGATATTGTCAGTCAAGAGAGCAGGGAGGAAGGGAGGATGAGGCCGTGTCAGCCCTGCCTGCCCCCAGGCGCTGGAGCTATCCCAGCAGTAGCCTCACATACCTGCTCGTCCACCTTGTGGGCAATGAGGGTGGCTCCTTCCTCCAGCTCTGCCACACTGATGGGCCGGACCCTGAGTGCCACCTGGGAGGGGAAGATCAGAGCTCTGGAGTGAGGAGCAGAGGGCCATGCAGGCTCAGAGAGAATGAGACGAATCAATTCTGACCCCACAAAGCAGCCAGCCGTGCTAGGATCGTTGGTCCTAAGGCATCACTGTCACTGACTGGGCACAAGTCAGCAGGTCCACAGGGCGTCATGCTCTGCCTGAGTCTGTGAGTCTTCCCAGGAGCCCATGCCTCAGGGGCAGTCCCAGGGGGAGAGAACTGTCTGCCTGACGCACACAAATTCAACTCTGGGCTTGAACCTGAAGCTGGGGGTGCCGGAGCAGCCCATCAGCCCTTTTGTGAACGCTGCGCTTCAGGTGAAGACTGCACAGGGCTGGGGCCGGGGCGTGGGCCTGGCAGCCAGTGCAGAAGTGCAGGTGTCTTCCCTGCATCACCCCAGCAGCATCACCCTAGCAGCCTGTGACCACATGCCTGCCCTGGGAGAGTGTCACCTGAAGCCACCTCCTCCTGTCTATTCCTTAGTCAGTGAGACAGTGGGTCTTCCCCCTGAATAGGGCTTTTCATGGCTAGCATAAGGGAAGCAGAAGATTTCTTAGACTGATCATAAGGATGCACCTGTTGGGCACATGTGTAATGCTAAGGGGGGGTGCTCCTCACTTTCAGAGACACCTGCGTTCTGTGTCTGTCAAGTCAGCTTTGTCTAAACCCCAGGGAGTGGGTCAGATCTCCCAAGATCAGACAGCAGGAGTGCAGGGCCCCTGGCTTGGCCAAGCATCAAGCCGTGAGTGTGCATACTTTATATGAAGTAAATCATTTTTTTTTTTTCTTTTTCTTTTCAACAGCAGTAGGGCTTGAACCCAAACACACTGAACCA
>PVKA01033703.1:0-24118 GCA_004027165.1 Ctenomys sociabilis
CAACTGTTTTAGCTTAAAAATCAAATGACAGCGAGGCAAGTCCAAAAGACAAAGAAGCACTTTATTTTAGCTGGTACCCAGCGGCATACATCCAAGGAAGACTGCTAGGTGTGCATAGAGGTAGGGAGAGGCAGAGGTTTTTAAAGCTGAAAGTCACAAAAGGGGGTGGTCATATGGCTTGAGTACAAAGGAAAGCCTGCACAGGGGTCAGGGACCACATACAGGAAACCGGTTATATTTTTAACATATATTTATAATTCTAAAACAATTAGATCTCACAGCCTGTTAATCAGAGTTGTCACAAATTGGATGCTAAGATAAGTCTGGGAACAGATTACAATTCTAGAAACAAAACAATTAGATCTCACAGCCTGGTGTTAATCAAAGTTGTTACAACTTAGATGTTACGTTTGGGAAACAGATGTGGCCTTGGGGCCTTATTATTTAGCCTAGTTACAATTTATGGTCAACACATTTTAGGAAACAGCAGGACTAAGGTTTGGCAAACAGACCTTATTTGATAGCAAGTAGCTAGGCTAGGGACAGGATGTGGTGCATACAGAACAGCAAGACAGCGCGGGGTTAAAAATGGAGTTCACATAAATTTTATAAAATGAAGTCCATTGAGCCAGGTTACAACAAGGAACCTGATAGGGCTTTGCAACTTGCCCGCCACCACATACGCATCAGGGGCCGGAGCAGGACTTGTGGGTCACACCTGTGACTCTGGGGCTCCGGCCAGCTGCATGATGGCTCTACGCAGGCTGCCCTGCCTGCTCTTCCTTGGGGCTCTCCTTGTCCTTCCTCCCTGCCTGCCCCACCCTGGCATCGCTGTCCCATTGCCCTGTCCACAATATAGTGTCTTGTCTAAGCCTCAAGGGTAAGAGCGGGTATGTGTGTTGTGGAATCATAATCAATATAGGAATCCAAGTATCCAATTAAAATTTGAAGATTGTTGTTAACTGAGCTCAGTGACTGTCAGCACAGACCCCTGTTTCAGGGTCTAAGTGAGCAGTCCTGAGCAGAAGACATGGTGTGTATATAAAGGGGAGAGAGAAAGACAAAAATAAAACACAAAGAAAGTATAAAGAGAACATGTACTATATCCTGCTTGTCTAACAGTTAGGTCACCTGCATCCTGCCTGTGAAACAGGTATTTTTCTTGGTATATACATCTGGCCACTGTTCTTTTCTGTCACTGTTTATGGTCAGCGCTTTCTCAGGGTGTATTTTCTCCATGTGGTCACTTGTTTCACAGGTAGGCCTGTTTTTACATCTCTGGGGTCAGCTGAAGTTTATCATGGCAATACTTAGGCTAAACGTCTTGGTTTAGACCACCACAAGGTGGAATCCTTTCTCACATCCTTTCACTCTGAGGAGGGTCAAATCTGAGACGTGGTCTCTGCAGATATGAGGGTCTGCACTCCAAGCTTTAAGCTGCAAACTGGGAGCTGTGGTCCAGATATTTAGGTCTGGCCAAAGTTTGTGTGCTGAAATCCTATCCACAGCTTCCTTTTCTTCCAAATGTATAAGGTCAGTTAGTTTTGGTTGGTGGTGAACCTAGAGCTGGGATGGGCCAGAGGCTAATAAACCTGTTTTCCTGGGTAGCCAGGGCAAGAAGCAGCCTCCCCTTTAGCCTTTTAACCCATTTCCTTTTTAGAACAAAACAAGGGAGCTGTAACTGGAGGCAGCCTTCACTTAATTTTACATTAACACATTCTTTGAGGCAGAAGCTAATCTAGTTTTCCTTTTTATTTCTCATTAACTTTATTGAAAATCAATAAGTATATAGCATATTAAAAATTGTAGACAAATATTGAAATGTGAAAGATGTATAGACAGTGAATTTTAGAGATATGTTTCTTTTTCTTTTTTTGTCTTTTTGAGACAGGGTCTCACTATGCAGTTCAGGTGAGTGAACTGAAATAAATAACTTAAGCTCACCTTGTAACTCAGGCTGGTCTCAAACTCACAACAATCCTCCTGCCTCAGCATCCCAAGTGCTGGGATTACAGACCTGCGCCACCACGCCTGGCTAGAGATATATTTCTGACATGAATTCATAGTACCAGATTAAGTATAGATTGCACATTCTGAATAAATTATTTACAAACTTAAATAGTACAATAAAAATTGTCCAAAATAAAAATAAAGAAGAAAGAATTTACAGATCAGTCATATAATAGTTCACTCTGTGCTAAATTCAAGAAACTTATATTCATATAATTGGAATCTCAAAGCAGAAAGGGGTAGGCAATAAATAATTAAAGATTTAAAATATTTGAATTTAGTTGAAATTATAGCACCACATTTCCAAGGAAATGAACCTTTTTCACAAGAAATTTGAATAAAATCATACCAAGATACACAAAAATAATTGTAAAAAAATCATTAAAGCATATACATAAAAAAGCAACCATGGAAGAACAAAATTAAATAGCATTTTATTCCACATTAGAAAAAAAAAGATGGGGGCCAGGGAGATGTCTCAGTAGAATAAATGCTTGCCTGGCAAGCAAAAGGTCCTCAGTTCAATCCCTAGTTCCACCAAAAAAAAAAAAAAAAGCAAGTGGATAAGAAACTAGACTAATTAATTCAAAGAACTGACAGAAAAAAGATGTTCTCTAATTGAATATTACGTTTAACAAACATACCTTTGAAAACTAAAAGTAAAATATTTTCCAGTTATACAAACTCAAATATTCTAATTATTCCAGACATACCATATAGAAAATAACAAAGAGCATAAGCCAAAAGGCAAGAGAAGTTGCTGTATGGTCCTGGATAAAGAATAAAGAGCTCTCAAATTGGTAGTTATGCAGGACCATGGAAAATATATTAGATAAACCCGTTTGAAAGGCCATGGAAGACTGATAGTATCAGTCTTATGTCGGGTTGTGTATGTATTTTTTCTCGTGTGTGTGTGTGTGCGCGTGTGTGTGTGTATGTGTGTAAAAGACAAAGAAGAAATAATATAAAGTCAATGGAAAATGGAAATACACTTTTTAAAGTTTCTAATATTAAAAGAAAATGTCATACCATGTCTTATAAGCAGACTGTAAGTCAAAGATGCAGTATAAATCTTAAAACAAAAATTAAGATTAAACACTATTCAGAAGTAATTAAATATGAATTAAAAATTAAATATTTCAAAACAATTCAACTAAGAAAAAGTTTTCATGGTAGTAAAGAAGTACTAAGAGCAAAACATAACATAAATACTGGAGTGGCAAATATATGACCAGCCCTTCTAATAGTTTGGAGATAGAATATCACACAAAGCTCTAGTATGTCGTGGACTTCGGCAGTGTCCATGATGCTTCCTGGTAACTAGGTGTCACTTGTGGGACTGAGCTATTGCTATTTCCTTGATATCCACCCTGTAGACCTGGATAGAATCATGACCCATAGGGTGCAGGAGAACTCCATTTGTAGAGTATGCTGATGGAAATATTTTGCTGCTGTATACAAAAGAATAATTCAAATACTGCTTTTTTTATACCTCTTTTTCTCCTGTGTTTAATTGTTTTCTATATTTGGTGGGTTCTTTCCATTCTCATTCATTGAGTTGTGGTCATTTTGCTCCTTCTCAAGAACATCTTTTAGTAGCTGTGTAGGCTTTGGCTTTTTCATCATGAAATTCTTTAGTTGTTCTTTGTCATGAATTATTTCACTTCTCTATTATAACTGAAAGTTTTCTAGGGTATATCACTCTGGTTTGGAGTTTGTTTTCTTGCAAGAGTTGTAGTAGTTTGCTCCATGCTGTTCTTTTTTTTTTTTTTTTTTTTTTTTTTTTTTTTTTTTTTTTTTTTTTTTTTTTTTTTTTTTTTTTTTTTTTTTTGTTTTTTTTTTTTTTTGAGGCAGAGTCTCACTATGCAGCTCAGGCTGGCCTTAAGGTCACTTTGTAGCTCAGGCTGGTCTTGAACTCACAACAATCCTCCTGCCTCAGCCTCCCGAGTGCTGGGATTACAGGCCTGCACCACCACGCTTGGCTCCATGCTGTTCTTGACTTGCTGTTTTTGTGAAAAGAAATCTGCCATTATTCTGGTGGGTTTTCCTTTAAATTTGATCTGTTTCTTTTCTCTAGTGGCTTTTAGTATACTGTTCCTGTGCTGAATTTCTGGGATCTTAATTATTATATACCTGGGTGTGGTTTTAATTGGGTTGATGTTCTTTGGATTTCTATATGCTTTGGCTATTGAATGTCAGATTGGTTCTCCATATTTGGGAAGTTTTCTGCTATTACTTCTGCCCATTTTTTTTATATCATTTGTATTGATTGGTCACTGATGTGATTAATCTTATGTTCATTTTTGTATCGTCTTGCAGATGTTGAATTATTTTTCTCTGCATCCTAGTTATTTTCAAGAGAACTTTCCTTACCTTTTTAAAAGCTGCAATGATGTCTTCTAGGTCTGAACGTCTATTTTCATTTTCATTCAACTGGTTTTACCAGCTTGTGATTGAGGGTTTAATTTTCTGTATAGCATGTTGAATCTGCTCTATGCATTCTATTTCTTTCCTATATTTCTCATTCAAGGATTCCATAATTCTTTTATTCTCCTCTATTTTTTTTATGAGTGTCTTCTTTAGAAGCACTTAGTACTACTTTCATTATGGTTATTTCTTTTCTGACTTCAGAAATTATTTCTGATCTAATGTGCTCTATACCTTTCTGCACTTGTTTCTTTACTTCACATGCTATTATTTCAGAGATATCTGGCGTGTGATTTCCAATTTCTTTGATGCTCTTGTCTCCTGCATTTGTTCTGGGTAGGTTCGGGGCCTGAGAATGCATCTTACTCCTTCTCTTTGTCATTTTGTATAGCAGTGTCTTCTGATCTCTGATGTAGTGCTTATCTGGATCTACCCAGTTCAAAGTTGTCCCAGTGGGCCCAGGTCTGGCTGCTGTACTCCACTTTTCTCTGCTGCAGCCCTTGGAGGTGAACCCCTTTGTGACACTCTGGGAAGATGTTCTGATCCTAGATCAGCTGGGTGGGTGCTCCTTCTAGCCTATCTGAAGGGAGTTCTTCCACAGGGTTCCACATCTGGTCTGTTACATAGAGGAGGTCCCACTCACTTGCTGGGCCTGGGCTCCAGGTGGAATGAGGAACCTGCAGTGCCCAGGAGGTCCCACTCACATGCCGGGTTCTGAGTCGAATGAGTACCTGGTGGGCCCCAGGTGGTCTCACTCACATGCTGGGACTGGGTCGAAACGCTCATCTGATTTTCAGTGTGAAAATAAAATAGAAAAACTGCTTCCAGTTATTTCTAACCAGAATTTTCATCTAATCGTAATGTAACAGAAATGAATGTGATGATCAGTATTAAATGTGTGTGTGCATGTTTGTGTGTGTATATGTGTGTAGTAAATTTCAAAGTGTGGAAAGAATTATTCTGCACAAAAGTATTGCATCCCCTCCCCTGTGCTCCTTGCCATCCTTGTCACTGTGCCAGTAGCAAACTCTGGAATGAGAGATGGATTACTAAATACTGAAGATATTTTGTGGCAAACAGTGACTCTAGCTTAGGATTGTTACTGAAACCCTAGTTTCAGTAACAATTACATTTCAGTCTAATTGTAGCCATGAGCACTTAGGGGGCAGATGGGAAAATGAATAAGGGCTGCGGTGGGAGGCAGGTGTGTCCACAGTCAGGTACCACCATATAATTTCTTTTTCTTTCTGGGGTACTGGGGATCAAACTCAGAACCTTGTGCTTGCCAAGCAGGAGCTTATGCCACGGAACTATGTCCTCAGCCCCAATACTATTTAATTTCTAAGCCTGTTATCTGTTCCTTTTTCTTTTTTTCTTTCTGGCAGAACTGGGGATTGAATTTAGGCCCTTGCCTTTGCCTGGTAAACTCCTCTTCTACTGCATAATCTCCCAGGCACTCTAAGCCGGTTATTTGCAGTGCTGCTATGAGCAGGGCTCTAGACCCAAGCGTTACTGTTCTCCACCAAGAGCCTGAGTTCCATGAAAGTTGTAAGTGACCAGGACACATAAGCAACCTGACACTTCTCCAGTGAAGAAGTACACACAGCCAGTAAACACTTGAAAAAATGCCCAACATATCTAGGCATTCGAAAAATGCAAATTGAAGAAATACTGAGTTTCCATCTGACCCCAGAAAGAATGGCTGTCATTGAGGAATGAACAGATCACAAATGCTGGCAAGGTAGGTAGGTCCGGGGGACACTCCGCTGTTGGTGGGACTGTAAACTGGTACAACTTTGGAAATCAGCACAGGGATTCCTCAGAAAGTAAAGGTAGAAAATCCACTTGACTTGGTTGCTCCCCTTTAAGGAGGAGCTAAAGACATCACAAAGCAGGGATGCAGCACAGCCCCGGGGACAGCAGCGCAGCTCTCCTCAGCTGAGTTGTGGAAGCAGCCTGTGTCCATCAGCAGATGAAAGCATAAAGGAAACGTGGTGTTTACACACAATGGAATACTACTCTGTCCTACAGAAGGAATGTGAATCATTTGTAGGAAAATGGATGCACCTGACACCATAACAGCAGACACAGCTCTGGAATACTGCATGGTTTCTCTTGCCTGAGAACCCAAAGCATGAATGAATCAAAGAGAAAGTAAAACAGATAGTGGGGAAGAGAGAGGTAAATCTTTTGCAAAAAGAAAAGGGACCGGAGGGATGGAGGAAAGGAGGAGGAGGAGAGTGAGGGGGGTAGGTGAATCAAGACGTGCAGCACACATGCGACAGCTCCTCACGAGGGTGTCATCACAGTGAACTGCACACGTGCACTCATGTAGTGCTCAGCCCCAGTTCTAAATCTACCAAGTTCAAAGTTGTCCCAGTGGGTGCGGCCCCAGGTCTGGCTACTGTGCTCCACTTTTTTTTGATAAAAATTGAAGTGAAGGCCAGGGATATAGCTCTATGACACAGCGTCTGCCTGGCAAGTGGTACATCCTGAGTTTGACTTCTGGTACACAAAATTTTAAATTTAAATTTTAAAATACCAGTGTTTGGTGTGCTTTTTTGCACGAGTGGGCTTCTTGTGTGGCCTGATCCTGACTACTGTTCCAGTGTCTTTCCCATCTGCATTGTCGGGGTGTGGGCACCAGCAGCTCCACCTTGCGCCACCTGGTCATGGGACACGAAGCCCCTTTGCCTGTGCCCTCGCTGTGCTTGCGGTCCCCCACTCCTCCGGCCAGGTCCACCTGTGCAGCCCCTTTTGGCCCCGTCCACTGCTATGTCTGAGGGACTTGGGACTGTTGATGTGGCATAGGTATGTCCAGATACTTGCTGCACGAATCCAGAGAGTGAGCTCCTTCTGACATGGAGGGAGAATACGTTAGAGGTGGATTGACAATGACAGACAGTGCTGATGGAACCTCTTTGCATTAGAAATGAAAGTAGTGGTGCCAGCCTGATAGCCCAGCAGACTACAGGGCCTGCTTAGGAACAGCACAGCAGCAGTGGTTCGATACCCGGTGTGCCATGCCATGCTGGCCCCCCTCCTGGGATGCGCTGACCGAGATTGAGACTGGGCATGGTGGCACGGGCCTGTAATCCCAGCAGTTGGGAGGCTGAAAACAGGAGACTCACTATAAGTCTGATCTATGTATTAAGACTGTGTAGATTCTGTGCCAAATACAGGAGAAAAAAAAAGAAAAGAAAAGCAATGAAAGTAACACCTTTGATAAGAGACCTTTGCAGATTACATTTTTATTTTAATTAATTAATTTCTGAGATAAGGTCTTGCTACACAGTTCAGTCTGGCTTTGAACTCTCTTTGTAGCTCATGCTGGTCTTGAGCTCATAACAATCTGCCTGTCTCAGCCTCCTGAGTGCTATGATTACAGGCAGGCAGCACCAAGCCCGGCTCAGATTTGATAGTTTAACACAGATTTCGTCAGGGTAACTTTGAACTAGGATTTCTAGTTCTTTGGGAATTTAAAATCCCCTCAACGTCTTTTTTTCCCAAGCAGTTAAGTCAGGGCTGCCCCAAGCGCCGTCTGACTCGGTCATTATAGAAATCTAGGAGTGACCGATTTTTGTGCTTGTCTTCACACTTCTGCTTCAAGTACTGCACTCTGGACACTGGGCCTTCACATGGCGCTGCATCCGCAGCCCTTTCTTTTGTTTTTCTTTTTTTTTTGAAATTACATACATTTGAACAGAAAAAAACATGAGAAACAAGTCTTTTTAAAAAACAGAATTTTTTCTTTTGTACTTTATTAGTACAGGGTCTATGGCATCTCACCGCACAGGGTCTACGGCATCTCACTGTGAGGGTCTATGGCATCTCACCGCACAGACTGGACTCATACTGATCGTCCTGTTTTCAGTCTCCCAAATGCTGGCTTTACAGGCGTGCACTACAATGCCCATTCTCAGTCTCCATCTCAGTGCATCCTGGGGGTGGGTCTGGCATGGCTCGCCTAGGATTGAACCCTGGTCCCTGCAACACATATACTTTTAGAAAATTTCCTTCCTGGTGGTACTGGGATTTGAGCCCAGGGCCTCAAAATGCTAGTGAAATGTCCCATCCTAACATAATCTTTCTATTCCAGGGTATGAATTACTGAAGGATGTGCAGCGCAAAGAGACTCTCCCCCAAATCCACAGGAGGACAATGTCCTCTGCCATACCACCCCCGGCTTCCATGAACATGTTGTCTGTGTGCTCAACTTGCACAGGAGGCTTCACTGTTTCCTGACACACTGCGACACCAAAAATCTCTGCATTGAGAGGTGGAGCTGGGAAAGGGAAGATGGAGGAGGCGGAGGACAAGTGGGAGCTAGGCGGTCAGACAGAGCAGCAGGCCAGTGGAGCTGGGCCACTCAGAGCAGGCCCAGCAAGCCCTCCTGCGACCCACACTGGTGGAAGCAGACTCCTCCCAGACATCCCAGACAGCCCAAGTCTGGACGGGGCTGGTAGCCAGGGGGCCAAGAGCAGATCCTTCCGAGGGCTGGTCCTTGGCAAGGCGCCTTCAGCTGTGGGACCAGGCAAGCCACCAGGACCAAACACTCCATGTCCGCCCCTACGGCCAACCCCAAGCGGGCCAAGGCCTCTAAGAAGTCCACAGACCACCCCAAGTATTCTCAGACATGATTGTGGCTGCCATCCAGGCCGAGAAGAACTGTGCTGGCTCCTTGCGCCAGTCCATCCAGAAATACACAAGAGCCACGACCAGGTGGGTGAGAACGCCGACTCCCAGATCAAGCTATCCATCAAGCGCCTGGTGACCACCGGGGTCCTCAAGCAAACCAAAGAAGTGGGTGCCTCCAGGTCCTTCTGGCTGGCCAAGAGCGAAATGCCCAAGAGGGAAGTGGCTTTCAAGAAGACCAAGAAGGAGGTCAGGAAGGTGGCCACACCAAAGAAGACAGCCAAGCCCAAGAAGGTTGCCTCCAAAGCCCCAAGCAAGAAACCTAAAGCCACCACAGTCAAGAAGGCCAAGAAGAAGCTGGTTGCCACAACCAAGAAAGCCAAAAAACCCAAGGTTGTCAAGGCCAAGCCAGTCAAGGCATCCGAGCCCAAGAAGGCCAAACCAGTGAAGTCGAAAGCCAAGTCCAGTGTCAAAAGGGCTGGCAAGAAGAAGTGATGAGGAAGCCTTTTCTTATGGACACTCATCTTTCTCTGTAAATACCTTTTTCCTTTCTTCCTTGATTCTTTGCAACCCTTTACCCCATTTGTTCTGACTTTATAGAGAAAGATTTTGGATTCCTCGGAAATTGTGGAATAATTGCCTTTTCTTTACAGTTGTGCAAGGATTGCAACAAAAAATCTCATCTCTGTAACAAGGAGGGTGTACTTATATTTCGTTTTGTTGATTCACTATTAGTCTTATAGGGTTCAGGTTTGGGTGGGGTGTGCGTTGTGTTGGGGGGTTGCTATGAGGGTAGATGGGGAAGGACAGAA
This sequence comes from Ctenomys sociabilis, assembly GCA_004027165.1. NCBI lineage: Eukaryota > Metazoa > Chordata > Mammalia > Rodentia > Ctenomyidae > Ctenomys > Ctenomys sociabilis. The sequence continues at coordinate 9,885 of PVKA01033703.1, forward strand.
CAGGCTCAGGAGTTCATTCTCCTGGAGGAGAGGGAGCCCAGAAATTAATTGTAAAGGTCTATAGGAGTTTCTACACTTTGGTTTTTTAAGTTGGGCACCCCTCGAGAATTTCTCAACCTCTGGTGTTGGCTTGGGGTGGGGAGTGGGGGCAGTAGGTCCTTCTCTCCTTGGTCTGTGTGCCCTTGTGGCCCTTAGGGAAGAAGAGGGGGACAGTCACAGCTGCTTGGAGAAACTAGCTTCTCCCTGTCAGCTAGAAACCAACCATGGGGTCGGGGCGCTATGGAGTCTTCTAAGTCTCTTAATGGGAGCAAAAACTTTGGTGGAAAGATGGGGAGTCAGCCAAGTGCCTCAGTGTGCCCTGTTGAAGCTTAGGTTTTTCCACACAATTGATGGATTATTATTGTCTTTGGTTGACTTTTTTTCTCTGTGTTTTGTGCCTTCTCTAAAGACGTTCCTTTGCTTGGTCTAGTGGGGCTCCATTCCCACCACCAGCTGCTTAAAAAATGTCCCAACCTCTTTTTTACTCCTGAGTTTTTTTTTTTTTTTAAGTAGATGCAGAGGGGAGGAAGAGGGGCAGGGAGTGGATGGTAAGACATCTGGAATTTGCTACATAGTTATAGAGCTAGATCTATGTGCATGTGTGTGTATTTGTATATATGCATACCTAGGGCTACTACTTAGGTTTTACTCAGGAGCTGGGAGAAAAAACCTGTACAGTTGTCTGTCTTATTTTTAATATGGAAAATCTCGCATTTGCACCACCCCACCCCTTCCTTTTTTAAACAAGGGCTACTTATGCTGGGAGAAATTCTAGTTTTAAAACTTTAAAATAAATTCTGGAAAAAAAAAAACTCTGCATTCCCGGAAGCTCAAAGTGACAGGAGTCACAGTCAGAGCCAGGAGTCAAATCTGATGATAAAAGCAGAGCTGCTCCCCTCTGCAGTGCTAGGTCTCCTTTTTGTGGTAATAATGATAGTCATAGTAACAGTGATAAAAAGTCCTGGCTCTGTCATCCAGGAAAAGATTATCCCTTCCTTTCCCAGTTCTGTCCCCACTTCCCTCCTTGATGGTGGCCCATCTAAGGGCCTCTGGGGTTCTGTACAGCTGTCCTCAGTAAGCACAGTAGAAGGAGGATAAGATGTGAACAGGAGAGTGCCTGCACATGGGCTCTCAAGGGTCTGTTAGGAATGTGCCACTAACCTCAGGGTACCCCGGTGCCCATCTCATGCTCAGATGTCGTGGGCCAGGCCCTGGACCTGCCTGAGTCCCATGACACTGAGGCTACTCGGGAGTGGAGCTTGTCATAGTCCATCAGTGACTTGCTCAGTGCATCCATGCTGTGGCCGCAGCCTCTCACCAAAGCCAGTCCATTGGTGCCAGTGTAAGAATCAGTGTGCCTGACTGTGCTGTGGGATCCCGATGACCTGAGGCATGTTGTGGACCATGAACTGCACTCCCAAGACACTGCTCCTCTCCCCAGTGTAGACACCCTGAGCTCACTAGAGGAGCTGTCTGTGGTGCACTACAGCACGTGATCCGGACGTCCCACATGTACTCTGAATTGTCCATGAAGGTGGAGGCAACTAGGCCACTGTCAGGGATGAAGGTGAGGCTAGTGATACTGTTTATGTGGCCTCTCAGCTCTTTAAAAAGGACCCTGGAAACCAAGTGCTCCCCAGTGGATGCCAAGTACTTCTCTTTGGGAGAGAACGCCAGAGAAAGCAGGGCCAGTGGTGACCTGAGATGGGCCTCTCTGAATTCCCCCCAGGAGACTCCACAGCCTGACAGTCTTGTCATTTGAGCCTGTATTTAAGTAGTTAAGGTTAGGGTGGAATCTAACATAGTCCACATCTGCCAGGGGTCCTGCATATGTCCCCAGCGGGTACATCAGATCAAAGGACTGGTCCTGGGACCCACCAGCAAAGTATAGGCTATAGGGGCTTGTGTCTAGGTCCCACACAGGGTAGGGATGCGATGTGTTGGTAAAACTCCCCAGATCCCAGTACCTGATTGATATGTCCTCAGAACATGTGTGCTGCACATTGGTGCATGTTGTCCCTGCAGGATCATCATCTCTTCACCTGCGATGTTCTGCTCATCCTCCTTACTTCCTCCAGAGTATCCAATTCAAGTAGATACATGATATGTCTGTGGGGTATGGCTCTGACTTCAGTTTCTTGGCTGTACCTTCCAGTATTATTCAGGAGTTATGAAACCCAGCAGCAAGCAGCTTGCTATTGGGGGCGCCTGCTCTGGGTTGTAAATGGCATACAAGCAGATGGTGGTGAGGGATGGGGGTACATTCTTGGCGTGTTTGGTGCTGTCCATAGGACCAATAGGGCAGCCTCATTCTGCAGAATGGATCTGGGCACATCCAGGGGCTCCAGGTAACTACCCTCACTGGAGGAGGAGCCACCCCTGGTGTAGATCTGGCGCTCTGTTCCCTTGGCAGGCTGTCCATCCAGGTGGACAGGTAAGCGGGGCACTTGCGCACAGTGCTGTTGTTCACGATGTGGAGGTGGCGGAGCAGTAGTTATGGCTGTCTCCCTGCAGATGGACCACGTGTTTGTTATCTAGGGATGCACGAAACTTGACGTTGGACACGATATCCTGCTTGGCTAGGGGTCTGCAGTGGCTCCATGACATCCTTCTGGCTCACAATCTCCAGGAACATTCCATGGAACTGTCTGGAGGAACTTTCCTCTGTGTTCTTGGGGCTGCTCTGGACCAGGCTGAGATGGAGGGAGACAGACAGTGAGTAGAGGAGAGGCAGAGGGTCATGGCTGTACTGGAAGCAGAATCAGTGAGAGAATTTTGCAATTATTCAAACTGTACTTTGCAGTGCTGGGGTTCCTCCTGGTAAGGGGCTACACAGCCTATGTTGGCACAATGGAATTCTGACTTGACACTGCCTAAGTTGAGACGTGGGCACCCGGTTCATGATGAACATCAGTGTTTGGTCACTTCATGGAAGAATAACATGCATCCTGAAGGTTTAATCTGTACATCGATGAATCGAACCTGTAAAGAGAAAGAACGCAAGCTGTTGAGGCATCTCACTCTCTCCTGACACCCATTCAGGAGAGTTCAGAGAAGGGTCCTCCAGGGAGGTGGAGAGTTCCAAAGGGCGGACACAAGCCGTTTAGGGCAGAGGACTTTTCGCCCTAATCGGTCACCGCTCAGGGGACACTGGGGACCCTGACCGTACGTCTGGCCTGACTGTGAGCACCCATGAGGGGTGAAGTGCTCCAGGTTCTCCTCCACCCCAGCTCCTGCCCCAGGCCTGGAGGATGGCCAGACAGCACCGTGACACACATGCATGTGAGGGTGAGGCCCTCAGGTGCCTGTGCAGGGCCCACATGGTGTGGGGCTGGCCTGAGTGTGGAGCTGAAGAGGCACAAGCCAAGCACCTCAGACCTCAAGGGCAGGGCTGCTCAGGCTTTGAAGACGTATATGCGGGCCATGGAGCAGACAGTTTCCAAGATAATTCAGGAAAGCTAGGTCACAGCATATCTCTCCCCACAGAGGAATTGAAATAGTTTTTTTTCCCTGTGCATAGAAATGCAGAGAGAATGGCAGAAGGGACATGGTGATCATTATTATTTTTATTTTTAGCATGTTCTCGGATTGTTTTTAGATTGAAAATACAGTTCCAGAAAGAAACAGTGCAGGGACTAGTTGCCATCAGACAGAGCCACTGAGTTGTGTACCTGGTCCTGAAATTTGTGCTCCTGCAGCTTCCTGTGGATGACAGGCAGGAAAATTCAATTTGGATCGCTAGGCAAGGCATATCCACATGTTGTGGATATGCTGATCAGTGCAGGCGCTGCTGCAATTTGCTTTTCGAGTGTGAACGACCTTGTCACGTAGATGTGTAAGGATGGTGACAGAGTCACTGAGAGCAGAGGGTCTGCTGCCCCTCTCCACCCATCCTCATCACTGTTTTGTGAAGACGGACCCAGTCCCATGGCCAGGCCTTCCACACACCTCTGGGTGCTGTGGAAAACAGTGGAGGAGGATGGGATGGCTGTGGCTTCATCAATTTTCTGTCCCTATAACAGAAAGCCACCAGTGGGTCCTTCATAAAGAAAAGGAGCTGGCTGCTCACTGTCAGAAGGCTGGGAAGTCCCAGGCTGGGGCCCATATCTGAAAGAGGCCTCTGTGTCACATTGACTCATGTCAGAAGGCGGCCCAGCAGGAGAGGTGAGAGGATTAGGAGACCAAACTCACTTTAGTAATGAGCTCTATGATGAACCCAATCCTGTGATGGCAATGTGAATCTTCATGAGAACAGAGACCTGGTAACCTCAAAGGTCCCACACTCCAACAGTATGGTGCTTGGGCTCAAGAGTGCAACACACGAACTTTGGGGAGACAGGAAAGACCAAAGCAGGGTGTGATGGAGTCCGACAGGGAAGGTGGGAGTGAGGGAGAGAGTGGTCAGCTCCTTGTCCTTCTTTGTGTTTTACTTCCAGAAATCAAATTCAGGAACATGTGCTTGCCAGGCATCCTTGTTCCTCTCTGAAGGGCTGGACAGCATGATAATTCTGCTGGCTAGCCCAACTCAGGTCCCAGTTGTTGTGGTCATGGAGCACGGACCTCCTTCCCTAAGTCCACACAGCCTTGCCCACCATGTCTGTATGAGTTGTTTTTAGAGCTCCCACTGCTTCTAGCTGGAATGCTGGGCAAGGTCCCCTGTGCCCTCAAATCCACCAATGACATGGACATCCTTCAGTTCTCATCCCCAGTGTCTGTGTCTATACACCCCTCCTCCCAGGCTTTCCCTCTTGCCTGTCTTTGGGCATCTCCACCCCTCCCAGCTCCTCTCTGTGCTTCCTCCAGTACATCTTGGCCTCTTTCTGTTTCACTCTTTCTTCCCACCTCAGGTTTGCCTTCAGGAAGGGAACTTGGTCAAGCACTTTGGTGAGTGGGTATCCTGAACTATCCTGTTATTCACTGAATACAGAATATTTATTGCATGTGACCATGTGTGAGGACCACTCTGGGCCCAGGGCTGTACTATGACTGACCTTTATTATCACAGTAGACACTGCCAGTACCATTTTCTAGGTGAGAGTTTTGAGTGTTCTTGCAGAAACTAAGTTCAGGGTCCCAGGCAGAGCAGGGGCTAGAGTCTGCTTTGCTGCCTCCAAAGTCTAAGCCTACTCATTTGGCTAACGAGAAGCAAGCTGTGAGCACTTCTTACTTGGCATCACTGAACTTGAGTTGAACTCGGCTCATCTTCTAAAAACACAAGCCAGACTGGAGGGGCTTGAACTGTCGCAGAGAACGTTCTGCTGTCTCATCCATCAGGGACATCTGCCTGGCTCTGACTTTGAGCCTCTGTTTGCTCTGTCATTCACTGTAATGCTAAAAATTACCCCTGGTTTCCTCAAGGGTTGCATTTCAGATCTGCAGTATCTTGACCATACAAGATTAACTCAAAATTAGAGCAAAACAATTCATTAGGGAGATTTCTTTGTATATCATAAATTAGTGATAGGAGCCATTGTTTATATTTTATTCCCCACAAAAGGAAGTTAAACTTTTTTTTAATTTTCCTTCCTTCCTTCCTTCCTTCCTTCCTTCCTTCCTTCCTTCCTTCCTTCCTTCCTTCCTTCCTTCTTTTTCTTTCTTCTTCCTTTCCTTGTCTTTCTCTCTCTCTCTGTTTCTCTTGCCTGCCTGCCTGCCCTCCTTCTTTACTTCCAGGGTCTCACTACACAGCTAAGACTCATAGTAGTCCTCCAATCTCAGCGTTCCTAACACTGAGATTATAGGTAAGTACCTCAGTTTGGTGGCCAGCATAGCACACCTGGGGCTCTGGGGCCAGTGTAGCATGTGGAGCCAGGGCTTGAACTTGGGATCTTGCACTTTCCAGGTGGGTGGGTATTCCATTGAGCTATCTCCCCAGCTCATGATAAATCTTTTCTAGGGCGTGGAGTCAGGACCACCTAAATTTAGGGCTGAAACTAAAACATCATTAAGTAAACTCAGCAGCCTGTTACAGGAATACAGACTCTTAGAAACTAGAGCCACCAGCCAGGTCACAGTGAGCTTTAGAAGCCAATACATCTGGGTTTATGACTAGCACAATGGCCCTTGCTTCCTGAGGAGACTGTCCTGCCTCTCCTTGTCCCCATGCAGTCTCCTGAAGGAGGACTTTGGTTTCAGGGGAGTGGCCAGAGCCTGGCAGAGCAAAGGGCCCCTTCCAGTGGGTGATCCTTCTTTGCTGAGTTCTGGTGTGAGTAAGTGGGAGCAAGCCCATTCCTGAAGGACAAGTGCACAGATTCCTGAGCCAGGGGCCAAGTCTAATGAGAAAGGATCTCCCCAGACCCTGCCACACATGCCGAGGCCCAAACCCATCTCAGCCAAGGCAGCCAAACAGTGTGAGGATGTGTCTGGAACACGTGTCACAGTGCCAGCCTGGGAGCTACCCAAGAGGATGGCTATCTGCAAAGCTCAAGGCACTACAGAGTCATCTGGGTCCCTGGGGCCACAGACAGTGTTATCAGGTGTGCTTTCCACAGATCCTGACCTTCGCCTGTTTCTCATAGAATATTCAGCAGGAAAGGCTCCCTCCTGAACGTGCACGCTCACCCAGGTAGAGGATGAGAGCCACTGAGTATTCCTGCCATGATGAAGGATGCCTGTGCCTTAGTACTCATAGCAGCTTATGGGAGCTTTAGAGTTTCTATGACTTAGGGGGAAAAAGGCACTTGGGCTTTGTAGTGAGGGGAATGCTTTGTCCTTGTTGATGTAATAGTCACCTGCCTAGACACCACCTGAGCCAATGTTTGTTGGCTCTGAGCATGGCAGGCGCCCTCACCACAGGTGCCCACCACGTTGTCACACCTGGCTGACTTCCTTTAACTCTCCCAGGCGGCTTTCTTATCCGACCAGCTGATGACTCACCCCTCTCCATAGGCCAGTCCCCTCATTGATCTTGCTGAGGTCTTGTGTGTCCTTGAAAAAGGTGCTACACAGCCATGGGGTATGCAGCCATACATTCTGTGCACTTTTCTTTCATGAGTTGTTTGGATATGGGCAGCCCTGGTATCCCTGGAGGCTTTGGGGTCATCCTGACTTCCACGTTCGCGCTTGTGCACTGCCACAATAGCAGTCTCTTTTTTTTTTTTTTATGTTTTTTCAGATTAAACTGCTTCTTGTCAGCATCATTTTGTTGCAAGCAAGGACAGTGCTATTTATCTACCACTGTGCATCGAGTTTCTAGTAGGACTGTGCTAGACAGAACCTTGATTTTTCCTAGAACACGATGTAGTTTTGTGTATCACTGATGGTCATAATGCAGTTTGCAGTGAATTCTCTATGCTACATGGACTTGGCCACTGAGCTGTTCTCTCGGGGGGACCTTGGGCACTGTGTGAGCGGGTCCCCTGCATGTAGCTCAGAGTCTGAAGTGCTCCTTACAGATCACGTCACGTCTGAGTTAGACCTCCAGGAACAGCGTCCTTCTCAGTCCTGCCCAGAACCTAGACTAAGATAAATTCACACAGTGAAGTGTGAGAACGACAGGCCAAACAGTGTTTCATATTCACAGCAGGAATAGCATTTAGGAGCATTAGGCCACTGAGCTTATTACCATAGCTGAGTGAGCCATTGGGCCCCCCACTCTTTTTTCTCTCTCTCTGTACATTTTTATTATTTATTTTTCATTTATGTATTTGGTACAGGGTCTCAATATCCAGCTCAGACTCATATGGATGCTCTTGTTTTCATCCTTCCCAGCTGGGATTACAGGTGTGCCCCACACTCCTGGACTCAATTTCATCTCAGAACACCCTGGGGCTGGGGCTGTTGCAGAATACTGGATGGGGGATTGAATCCCAGTCCCTGCATTTGCAAAGCAGGTGCTTAGTCCAGTGAGTTATCTTGAGGGCTGCTCTGTACATTTTTACCTTGTTTCATCTATTTACTTATTTATGTACTTATTTGTTTGCTACAGTGTCTTGCTACACAGCTCAAACTCAGACTCAAAGTGATCTTCCTGTCTCAGCCTCCGCAGTACTGGGATCACAGGCCACTACACTGGTTTTAGTGGCCAGCTTGGTATGCCTGGGGTTCTGGGACTGGTATAGCATGCAGTAACAGGGATCGAACCCAAGTCCTTGCAATTGCTAGGCATGAGTTTACACCACCAAGCTATGTGCCCAGCCCCTGGTCTTGTTTCTAACTGTTGGGGAAGGAAAGATGTGACTGACCATGGATATTTCTGATATAATATGCACCTACATTTTCTGTTAGCTGACCTTCATTTTTTTTTGTAACACCATAAAACATTTTAAACTACAGAAAACAATGGTTATAGTACAGAATATTCGTAAGCAAAGATGCACCATGTATAAAGTACTTACAAAATTACAAACCATGTGTTTCCTTAATATTTTTTCATATTTTGAGTTGGTACATGAAGATGATCAAGTTTATCATTTGGCTGGAGTAAGGGAAAAAGTGTATTTATCACCAGCTAGATGTGCTCACTGTGGGCTCTGTTATTTATGTGCGAGGCCCAGGTGACTGCACTTGCAGTTGACAGGCATTTTAGTAAATTGGTCAGCCATTTGTTTCTGCAAGACAACGCAGGAGCTATCTGGAGAAAACAGGAAGTAGCCAAGCACTCTGCTCTGCAACAGGCCGCCTTAACAGCTCACCAGCATTACCCAACTGCTACACAACTACCCCTGAAAAGTCCTTACACAAATGTGGGTTCAGATTACCATTTAGGTCTGAAGGTAAATAATATATAAACAAATTTACCCCAACTTTGGCAGTTTTTAATTTTAAGGAATGAAGGCAATGTTGGTTCAATCTCTTGACAGCTTTAGGCTGTGTGTAATGGCTGTATAAGTTTCCTTAAAAGTCAGGAGGCCACAGATCAGATTACCAATTTATTTAATTTCAAACAAACAAACAAAAAGAGCACTATAGAAACAAAATGAAATTTTACCTCAAATATCCAATCCAATAATGAAATCTTAAGTCGTTCTCCTCACTGAATTACAAGAAATTTGAAAACCAGCACAAAAAATGGCACAAAAAAATGAAGTTTGCCACCTGAGACAAAGTTGAAAACAAGTAAAATGTTAGGCAAATGTTACAAAATAACCTTTTCCATAGCCGGCTGCTTGTTCCCAGGAGTCTTCGATGGACTGATGGCCTGAGTTCGTGGTCCTTTTCCCCCAAGTCTGGAGATGCTGCTTGCTGGCTTATGGTTTTCTTACGTGGGAGACAATGCTCCCTCCTCCTCTGGAGACTTGCGGGGCTCTGGGGTCGCGACTTGGACTTCAACTTCCTCTTAGACACGGGGGGTGGGGGAGGACTCCTGGACCGGGACCGGGATCTGGACACCGCCGAGGACGTGGACTGGGACCTTCGCGCAGACCTGGGCTTGGAAGTCGACCGCGAGCGAGAACGCGTGGAATGGGACTGGGAGCCCTTGTGGCGGGATCAGCCGCGGGACGGAGCGACCTCGACTGCGAGAGCCCTCAGAGGGTTGAGGGCGGAGGGCGGAGGGCACGCGGGGGGGTGACTCCTAGTGTGGGGAGCCCCGTCGAGCCCACCTGAGCCGAGCGGAGCCCACCTGAGCCGAGCCGAGCCGAGCCGAGCCGAGCCGAGCCGAGCCGAGCCGAGCCGAGCCGAGCCGAGCCGAGCCGAGCCGAGCCGAGCCGAGCCGAGCCGAGCCGAGCCGAGCCGAGCCGAGCCGAGCCTGCCCTTCCCGCCCGCCCCGCCCCCGTCGCCCTACCCCGGGCTTTGGGTCTCGCAGTGAGGCGGTTCCCGCCCTGCCCCCTCCTCCGTCCCCTCCCCAGCGGTTCCAGCGTCCGTAACCGCTGTCCCTTTACCTCAGGAGGGAGGTCCATGGCGGCTGTGGTGAGTCCGTCCAGCACGGCCCCGTCCATGGCGTCTTAGGCGACGGTTTGTCCTCGAAACAGATGAAAGCGAAGCCGCGGGACTCTCGGCTTGGCGGTCCTGAAGAACCCAGATGTCGCTGGCGCGCGGTTTGTTCTCCAAAATGTGCCTCAAGGTGTGGGGCGAGGCGCGGTGCGTCAGGTTATCCCCCGTGAGAGAGGTCACGCCCTCCACATCCTGAGGCAGGTGACCATACCTTAGGGCTGCGAAAGGGCCCATGGCCAAGAGCTGGCACCAGGACGCTCATGCTCAGCCGGAGCAGCGACCTCCTCAGGCTGTGGCTGAGAGAACCCTGGCCTCTATAGAGAAGCCAACCCCCCCGAAAACCAACAAAGCAAACAAAAATCAACCAGACACAGCACCTAGGTGCACTTGAACAGTAAAATCGGGCTTTCTCTTACCGTAATAAAGTATTTTAGACTATCAACTTATAAAAAGGAAAGGTTTATTGTGCCTTACAGTTTTGGAAATTTTAGTTTATGGTCAGTTGCGACCGCTGCTTTGAGATTATGATAAAGCAGCATATCAAGGTGGGTGTACCTGGTGAGCAAAACCACTCACCTCATGGTCAGATGTGAAGGACAGAAAAAGACAGAGGTCCCACCCTCCCCTTCAGGGCCATTCTCCGTGATCCCAGACCTCCCACTGTATCGAAGGTCTTAGTTTCCAGTACCGCCCAATGTATAGTCTCAAACTGAGGACCAGTCCGTTCACATGTGAGCCTGTGCGGGACAGCAAAGATCTGGACTCTTAAGAACGGCCAGGGACCAGGCAGATGGCTCAGTAGAATAGGGACTTACCTGGCAAGCCCAAGGGCCTGAGTTCAATCTTCCGTTCCAAAAAAAAAAAAAAAAAAAAAAAAAAAAGTATGTCCGTCACTAAAATAGCAAATGCTGTAGCCATTGACGTTGGTGAGTCTGTTTTGCAGCAAGAACATGCTGGTGGGAATGTAAACTAGTACAACCAGCATGGAAATCAGTGTGGAGATTCCTCAAAAGACTAAAACTAGACATTCCATTCTATCCAGCTCGTCCTCTTCTCGGTGTCTCCCCAGAAGCGTTGAAGTTAAATGTGTTGTATTAGAGTGATACATGCACTCCCTTGTCCACAGCAGCACAAATGATAACTAATTCTTGGACTTGGCCTGTGTGTCTATCAGTGGATAAATGGATGCAGAAAATGTGATATTTACACGCAGTGGAGTATGACTCTGCCTTAAAGAAATATAAATGACTCATTTTTAGGAAAATGGATGCACTTTTAGATGGTAATGTTAAGTGACATGAATCAAACACATATGCTTAGATATCACGTAGTTTGTCTTACATGAAAGACCCAATTATAAATAAAAATCAAAATAAAAGATAGATAATAGGAGGGAATCTTTTTCCTAAAAGAATTCTTGGTTTATTGACCAAAACATTGTGACTTATTCATGCTTGTAATATTTAAGAGATTAAAAATCTGTATAAGCATTAGACTTCACAAACCAATATTGTTGCTCCATTCATGACACTATCACTTTGTAATGCTGTCAAGTAAGTAAGCCGTTCGATGTGAAAAAAAAATGCGTATAAAATCATTCGAACTATGCCTAGTGGTACACAACTATAGACCCAGCACTTGGGAGGCTGAGGCAAGAGGATTGTCGTGAGTTTGAGACCAACCTGGGCTCCCAAGTGAGCTCAAGGCCAGCCTGAACTATATGGCAACACCCTATCTCACAAAGGCAAAAAAAAAAAAAATCATTAGAGACATATGTAATAGGAAAAAACATCCAAACCATAGCATTCTTTCAGTCAAATTCATTAAATTATAAATATATTGAAAAAAACTAGTAATACAAGTAATATAGAGGATTTCTTGATTTATTAGTCTTCCATTGGTACCTGACACCTAGAATCTTATAATTTAGACTATAATTGTACCCATATTTTAAATCTCTTTTCATGCTGGTTTATTTGTATTTTATAGTTACACTGTAAGCACTTACCAAAATTTTCCAGATTAGCAATCTTTAAGTAGTACATTGCTAGTAGGAAGCTTCTGAGGCATGTAATTTTATTACTAGGATTAAAAGTTAAGAATAGATTTTAAATTGTTGGTATATAGAGTTTTTTCTAAGAAGCGAATTTCTTCTCAATTAAATCCTCTTTGAAAAACAAATTTTCAATTAAAATAGTTTCAGATTTACAAAAAAAGCGAAGATAACAGAGTTCCAGTATCCTGACCCATTTCTCTGTTGCTTATATGGAACCAAGAATGATGTGTTTGTTACTGTTACTGATACAATACTGATAGCTGAGATACACTAACATCAAACTGTGCATTGCCCTTTTTCTGTTCTGGGTTCCTATCTAGAATATCACATTGCATTCAATTACTGTATGAGTCCTTTCTTTCTCAGACTTTCCTTGTTTTTGACAAGGAAGTTTTGAGGAGCACGGGTGTGACATTTCATAGAGGAGGGATTCCATATTTGTCTCATGCCTAGATTGAAAGTATGAATTTTGAGCAGGGAGACAGTCTCAGTTACTTTTCTCTTGTTGCTGAGGTAAAATACCGACACCCAATGTTAAAGGAGGAATGGTTTATTTAGCTGAGTTTTTAGAGGTGTCACCCTGTGAATGGTCAGCTCCAAGACAGGGTAGAGGGGCAATAGTTCATGGCCACATAAGACAGGGAAAACAATGGGAGAGGAGGAGAGACAAGTCTCTTTCTATTCGTTGTATTGTACTCAGTCTATGGGACTAGGGTAGTGTCTGTCTGATCAATGGGCTGATCCATCAGTCACCCAGTACTCTTAATCCTGGCACAGCACCTTGAATCACCTTCTCTAACCTGAGCAAGTTTTTCCTTGGTTGAGGAGCTTGTGAAAGGTGCTACTTCAATTTGGAAACCTCAGCTGCTCTTTATACACCAAGACCCTTCTTCTCCCAACATGATAAGCTTTAGGAAGTTCTGCTAGGGCCAGAAGCTTGATGTGGAGGCAGCCCAGGGACACACACTTTGATATAATCAGTGGGGGTGGGGTCTTCCTGCTCAGGTGTCAGAGCACGTGTGGGTGTGCCTCTGGGTATACCAACTTCCCTGTGTTGAGCAAAAGACGACCTGATGGGTCAGTGTGGAAAGATCTGAGGTCATTACAACAAATTGTGCCTTTTCATTGTTTTCCAATAAAGGAACGCTCACTTAAAATGCAGTCTGAGCTTCAAAAGCAATTCTTTGCACTTCAGCAAATACAAAATCGTTGCACACAAGGTGTTGCAACAATGCTGTGCATTTGTTTTTATTCTGTGGATTGGGTTATGAGCTCGGTTGGAAGCTAGAAAACGTGAGGTGGTGTCAAGGTAAAGCAAGGGCAAAGCAGTTTTCCCCTAGGTTACTTAGCTGTTCTGCAATGGTGGTTTGTAATTTTATGAAACAGAATTTAATGAATGCAGTGAGAATTTCTGTGATAGACAACACCCTGGTGTCATTTAAGACAATTCTAGGAGGAAACAGTCTGCATAAGGAAACTAATTTGAGATAAATTGCTCATCCCTTTTGGGTAATTTGCCTTCCTCAGGAAGCCAAAGTAGAGCTAAGAAAACTGCTTCCAAAAGAGGATTCCAGTTTAGTTTATGCCTTCAGTCCTGCAGTGCTATGGTTTGGTGTGGTTTGAGCATCCTCTCAGGTCTGACCACAGACTTCTATGAATGGGACAGGCCAAATCTTTGGGTGGCGGGGCCTAGGGCAGGTCTTCAGGCTATTCACTAACATTTTTTTAGACTTATCCTTCCCTCATTTTTAACAGGAAGATGTTGTCCAATGTAAATCAGTCCCTGGTCTTGTTTCCTAGCTCTACTTTAACAAAGTAATGTAATGGAGCAGCCCAAAGAGCAGAGCTGTGTCTCTTAGCTGTGGTTGTGTATGAGTGAGGGTTTTACTAGAGGAGCAGATATAACGCAAGATGTATAAATGTATAAGAAATTACAATGGGGCTGGGGAGATGGCTCTCGAATAAGCACTTCCCTGGCAAGTGCCAGGGCCTGAGATCAATCTCTGGTTCTGCCAAAAAAAAAAAAAGAAAGAAAGAAATTGCAAGATAGGCTTATTACTGTCAGCCATAGAGCTGGATGAGGAATCATGTAGAGGGTGTCTGTGTACTGGATACTGAAAGATTCAGTCCAAGGTCTGGAGCTCATTGCAGTGTTTTGTGTAAGACTCATCAGGAGGCTGGTGGATCTGCCATAGAAGGCTGACAAGTCTACACCAGAAGGCTGAAGGACCCGATGGGTAGGCCACAGAGTCTATGCTAGAAGCCAGGG
>PVKA01033704.1:0-24036 GCA_004027165.1 Ctenomys sociabilis
TTTTTTTTTTTTTTTTTTTTTTTTTTTTTTTTTTTTTTTTTTTTTTTTTTTTTTTTTTTTTTTTTTGTCTTTTTGAGACAGGGTCTCACTATGCAGTTCAAGCTGGCCTTAAGCTCACTTTGTAGCTCAGGCTGGTCTCGAACTCACAACAATCCTCCTGCCTCAGCCTCCCCAGTGCTGGGATTACAGGCATGCGCCACCACGCCCGGCTCTGAGTCTGAGTGTTTTAATTAAGTCTTGTGAATTCTTTTCAGAGATAAACAATATGTAAGTTCGCAATCATCATGACACGTGGGGGTCCAAGGGAGGTTTTCGAGGGTGAAGTCACAAGGTTAAAAGTATATGTGTGCAAGAAATCAGCAACAACAGCAGGCAGCAAGGAGCAGAGCAAGAGCATAAGAGAGCAAGAGCCAAAGCAACAGCTTAAAAATGACTGTCTTTATCATATAATTCTCACACTAGTTGTCATCCATGTTTACAATCTCACGTGGCACGATAACCAGCATGTGGTTGTTCACTTGTGCTACGTCATGATTACATAATGGTAGGCCACTGTGCAGCCACATTAGACAAACAGGGTCACATCCTCAGGTGTCCTTAGATGCCCCTGAGCTTTGAAGCGGGCTCAGTAGTTCCACACACACCTGAATGATCATATGACTTGAGAAACACACAAGATGCTGATATACTTAAGAATGAAAAACACAAGGTTTATCAGTGAAAAACCTGATATTATGCTGTAATTGTCTCATCTTTATAATGTGTTTCATAGTCCTATGACATTACCTTTATTTTCAAAAGTATTGAAGGGCTGGCCAAATAGCTCAGTGGATTAAAGTGCCTGCCTAGGCAGACACAGTGGCCAGGGGTTTGATCCCCAGCATGCCATGCCAGCCCTACCCCCGGGGTGTGCTAAGATGGCAATTGAGACTGGGTGTGGTGGTATGTGCCTGTAATCCCAGTGCTTGGGAAGTTGAACACAGGCAGATCACTATGAGTCTGGTCTACCTAGTGAGACCCGGTAGACCATGTACCAAAATACAAAAAAAAAGTAATGATTATATAATTTTAAGAAATTGTTTTGGAAAAAACAAATTGATTACTTATAGATTCCAGAAGAGTATGAGAAATGAATCAAACATGTGTGTATGTATGTTATATGTACATGCACTAACTTCCCACACAAGGAATGTAATCATCGTACAATGTAAACATGTACCAATAGAAAAAAG
The DNA here is from genome assembly GCA_004027165.1 of Ctenomys sociabilis. NCBI lineage: Eukaryota > Metazoa > Chordata > Mammalia > Rodentia > Ctenomyidae > Ctenomys > Ctenomys sociabilis. The sequence goes on from PVKA01033704.1 coordinate 1,233, forward strand.
AAAATAAATAAAATGCAAATCATGCTTACTTCATCAGCATAAACCATGCCAATCTATGTCTAAATGCTTGGTAATAAGTGCCATACAGAAGGTCTATAGAGGACCAATTAAAACATTTTAAAATATTTTAAGCAAAGTTTTAATGTCATTTGAAGTATATGCACAGACCTACATGAGAAGATCTTCTACCAGCATTTTCAGGGCAATTCCACCAGTAGATGTCTTTTTTTTCTCTGAGAGAAGACATTAGTTAATGGGAAGTTCTGAGTGACAAAGGGTGTTGACTTCCGACTACGCATGCTTCCAGTAGTTACTGTTCCATTGTTTTTACTCATCCAAATGAAAATAAAGCTTCATCTAAAAAGAACAGCTCTACCAATTCTCCACCATGAGGTGTACAGCTGGTTAACAAACACCTGATCATGAGTTAAATTTACTAGACTTGTTGTGAAGTGAAAATGTCTTAATTACATACTACGATGATGAATTCATAGTTAGGTCATGAGCCCATTTGTACTATAAAGGCTAAAGGCTAACAGTACTTTGAGAACAGTGTTTCTACTGCATGAGTCCTTAGTTATTAGATTTTGAAGAAAACAAAAGTGTTCTCTGGCACACAGAAACACTCACAATTCTTATTATTTTTTAATGTACTTAGTACAGCATCTACAGGGCTTCACCACACAGATCAGGCTCATAGCGACCATCTGGTTTTCAGCCTCCCAAGCACTGCAGTTACAGGCGCGTGCCACATGCCCAGTCTTAGTCTCTGTCTCAGCATGCCCCAGAAGCAGAGCTGTCATGGCATGTGGGGGATCAAACCCCGTCCCTGAGTTTGCCTAAGCAGCCAGAGTTATTTATACATTTAAGCAAGTGAAATCCTTATATAACTCATCAATGTAGTCTGCGTGCAATATAAATGTTCTACCTTTAACAAAATTCAACCTTCATTTATCTCCCATAATTCTCCTGACACACACAAAAAAATTATCAGCAGCACAACTTAACTGATTTAGTGTTATTCTCCATGAGAAAAAATGGAATGGCAGGAAAAAAAAACTTCCTGTTGATGGATAAATATTGAAACAGCATAGAGATTTATAAAACTGAATATCAAGATGAAGTCAAGACATCTATTTCCTAAGTAGACAAGAACATACAGACATTATTCCAATGTCTTTACTCCACTCTCTGTAAGTGAATGATTCAGAGCTAAGTATTAGATCTCAAATGTATTGTTGCTAGAGAAACTTTATGCAGATATCAACATGTCATGATAGCCTCTCATAAATATGCCTAATCTCCTAGTTTCATTTTGAGTTTGTGGAAAACGCCGTATTTGAAGTGAATATATTTTGGTAAACTCATATCTGTTTAATAGAGCATAAAATAATGCTTTACTAGGAAATGTGCTGATAGAATTTAAGGTAAAAATCCATTATCTTGCAATTACTAGATGCAAACCCATGGATTAGCTTGCATATGATATATTGCGTTAGGCACTAACTCTGTGCATTACAAACTTTTAGCTAATTTCTTTGGTAACTAATGAACAGATACAGTATGACAATATTTATCAACATAAGGAGGAAAGATAGAAGTTTTCTTGTAGAGGAAGGAAACTGCCCCAGATATGCTGCTATTCAAAAAACAAAAAGAACCAATAACTTAGCGTACCTCCAACCAGAATCACTTCAGAGAAGCTTGGGGCAAAAAGAAATAAGAAATGTATATAACTCAACAGTGGAGCACATCCCAAGCACACACTACATGCAAGGCCCTGGGCTGCACTCCAGCACTGCAAACGAAGAGGGTGACGAGAGATGGACACCGTTTCTCCTGCCAGCTGGAACCACTTACTCATGCTGTCTCTGGTGCAGGGTGACCAGCTCATATTAGACAGCATAGCACATTTCCAATTGAAACCCAAAAGCCCCACAACCTCGAAATCACCTTCAGTTTCCAGCAAACCATTATTATTATTTTTTTTTTTCCTGTTGAAATTGCATGCAGGTCTAGTTTAGGACCTGGGTGCATCTTTCTATGCTGTATTTTTTTTTTTTTTATTGAACTACAAATGTCAATCAGACAGTTTCAAGACACCTTAACAATACAGATTTGATAAATTAATACATTGCAAACTGTTTTCATAATGTTTTGGTATTGTACAAGGTGCATACATGATATTATATTTACACATACTATTTTAGCAGATGTCTCTTATCAGTGAATTAAGAGTGTAGCTGCTTACTTATCTTATTTTTTGTACCTGAATTATATCAAAAATTAAATAATTATTTTCCTAGTGGATGACCGTAGTACTAGAAGCCGACATAATATCCTGTCCAACCACCATTAGTGCAGATCTTGCCTCTCATAGAATTATATAGAAGCACAGCATTATCTATCCCAACTGCACTGTCTATACACACACATCATGATTTGTGACTCTCCCCAGGCACAGCAAACCATTATAGCTGGGCCACTGTAATCCAGGAGGAGTATGGAGAGAATACAGGTATGACACCCATGATCACCTGCCATAAGGCCTACCTGTTCAAGAATGGCAAGAGGTGGCATATGAGTTAGCTCCCAGAGTTCCTGGCTAAGTTCTATTTATTTGCATGAGAAATACAGACATTTTTCACAATAGAGATGGAGACAGAACTGAAGAAAAGTAGAGTTGAAGCAAGATAGGAATATAAAGTAACCTGAAGAATAAAAGCAAGAGGAAATAGCCTAAAATGAAAAAAATAAATAAATAAGAAATAATAAAAGCAAGAAAATTAAACTGTAAGTCAAGATTAGTGGCACAGGGAGATAAGAAATGGTAGGTTAAAACCTGATTCATGTGTAGTCAGCTTAAGAAATAGAAACATGGACAAAGACTAAGGAACACGCATTTGTCAAATGCAGTCAGGTGGATTCTGTTAGGGTAAGAATTGCTTAAAGAATCCCACCTTGGGTCTAGTCCAGCTGACAGTTGGGATGGAGAGAAGTCCATTTCAGGCCTTAGCTCTCTAGATTATTAGGATGCCAAGGCCATCATCTGGATAAACCTGATGTCGTCGTCCAATTAAACTTGAGGATGTGGCTGCTGGTCACCTATCTGATTACAGGAATGGGTGGTGGGAGATGCAAGCCTCCGTGTCCTACATAAACACGCACTGGAGAACAGGGGAAAGCAAGAGACAGGAAGAGAGCCCAGGGGATAAAACTCTCAAATTGCTTCTACTTGTCTGGATATCTGGCTTTCGCTGTGTGACAGAGCTATGTAGAGATACTCAAGGCTTACAGTGGCTGGGCACTATACCTTTGGATTCACGTACATACCATTTTACTGTTGTAATCATAAAGCTTGAATATAGGTATGGAAACACATGTGTGTAAGCATCCAATAGGAAAGCCTGGCTAGAATGCTTAAATGAGTGAAAATATCAGAATCTGTCACTCAGAATCAATGTGGTTTCTATAAGCCATTCAAAAACCTTAGATCTCCATTTTTTCAAGCAAATGGATATACACCTCCTATGATCTTTAATTCTATACTCATTTTGCTATATTTGGGACATCTTTATGAAAAGATTAAGAAATTTCTGTCAGATAAATATGATCATCATCTTTTCCAAAATGGCAAAATGTAGACAGAATGATTCACCTGACACTGCTAATCAGAAAAAGCATTAAAAAATAAAAACAGAAAAAACAAATTCAATACAGCTGGGTACTTCTAATACAACAAGAGTTCTAATAGATATCAAAATTGTAACAACTTCAATGATTTTTTTGATAACACCTGCTGTGTTACAGTGCTGAGAAAGGCTTTGTGGAAGTGAAGTAGTAACAATCAATTAAATTTTATAACACCTGTGAGGCAGTTAGAGGCACAACTCAGTCCACTCATGTTGACAAATGTTGCCATTTACCTAAATTCCACTTGTTCTTCCTTCCTGTACTCTTCCATAAGACAGTAGGTGTGATCTTGGAAAGCAGTCTATTTAAACAGGTGGGCTCAGAAAAACGCATCCCCTGGGATGTGAGTGCTTACTCCCGGCTCGCACAGGTGTGTGGTCTCGGAGGGAAAACAAAACTTCAGGCTCCATCTTTCTCACCTGAGAGTGGATATCACTAATATTTTCTTCTCATACAATGTCATTAAACTCTGAAAGTATTTACCTCATTTGCTAGGTGCACAATGAGCACGTGTACATGTGAGATAAATAAATGAATTCTAGCCTTTCAGAGGTCTGTTTCACTTTCTGTTTTTTAGCTTTTGTTTTGTTTCTTCAGAATGAACCCTAGCCATCTATTGAGCTACCAAATGGGACCAATATTCAGACCCTCACCCAAGCCTTTCATTTAAATGCTTTCCATTATCTTGGCCTCTCTGAGTGTTGTCCTAGTTATTAGATTTGCCTATCCCTACTTGCCTTCTAATCTGAAATAGGTCCTTTGACAAAATTCAACACAGCCCTTGTTTCTTCATATAATAGAAATCTTCCCTTAGTAAACTTTCATCTGTATGATAGTTGCAACTGGATAAAGCTGTGGGGTAGGATAGTGAGGAGTGAGAAGGGGCAGGCATTGCTGGGGCAGCCAGTACTGGTGTGTGTTTTACAGACCTGGTGGTACTGTATTCTCCACTCTGTGGATGACATTATTGTTGATTTTGGTGATGCCGGGATCAAACCCAGGATCTTGCACACATTAAACACAAATTCTACCTCTGAGCTATAACTTCCAGCCCCATGCCCTGTTTCGAATCTAGCTATGACACTGTACTCAGACATAAATAGTATAGTGCTATACTTGCCTCTCCTGTTTTCAAACTAGGGTACTTCCATGCAGTTTTTGTGGCCAGTCAATATTGCAGGAACAAAAGGAAATGACATTACTTCTGGGAAGTGCTAATTGATAAATGATTCACTCGCATTCTCTCTCTTCTGGTGTCACAGCCTGGCACAGCCTCTAGCAGCATTCTGCATGACATTTCCTCTCATGAGTGGGTCCTCACTTGAAGAGAACGTGAACCAAAGAGCCAAAGTCAGCATGGTGCTTATGTGAAAACCAGACCCGTGACATCAACCCCTAAGCTTTGAGGGCTGTGGCTTCACACATCACTGACCTTGGCTAGGATGAAAGCATTGCGATGAGGAGCACCCCTGCTTTCAAACCCAGCGCTCTACTCTTTATATACTCACCATTAGGGAACTTATTCACCCACATTTTCATAGGATCCAAAGTTATTAGCTTCTCTGCCTCAACTTTCTCATTCTAGTAAAATAGGGACGATGCTAGTCTCTAATAATAAAAAGATGTCACAGCAACACGTGAGAAAGTATGACCAGTAAATAGTGTGTACGTGATGCTAGGGACTAATAGAGACAAGAAAAGAAATATCTTGATGTTAAGGGATTTAAAGTGCAAAAAGAGAAATAAATTAAAATGCTGTAACTTATAATAATAGTAGAGGACGGGAAGGCAAACAAAATAGTGTTGAATTCCGGAGAAGTGAAATCATTTTTTTTTCTGTGTGGGACATAGACTATTTTATAGACAGTGTGGCACTTTCATTGAACCATAAAAAGTGAAGAAGGGAGAGAGGTAAAGATGAAGGAGATGGGGGTGGTGGAGGTGAGACCCCTTCAGACAAGAACTATCACTCTGTAACTAGCCTGGACCGTGTTGCGCCATGCTGCATCATGACGTACCGTGACACAGCACCAGAATATCTCTGGCAGAACATGAAATTGGTTTTCTAATGTGCAATTCGCTCTCCACACACCAGGCTTCTTTTTCTGATGGGGTGAAGTCCAGCCCAAAGGTTATATCTGACTTTTAAAAGTGTATCTAACATCCCCTGATATACTTAAATATGAAAAGAAATCACTTCTAAGCTTTGTTGGAGAGGGCAAGCACGAAGCTCTCCTAGGATTAAAGCCCTCTGCAGCCTTTTGGCAGCTTTTGCACGTACTCCTGAGTGTAATCCTGAGCACATAGACCTGCGTCCCCAGGTATGCCACTGCCAGAGTTCCATAGAGACTCCAAGTCTCTAAAAAGAACACAGTTCAGTTTTGGACCATCTGTGCAAACCTGTGATTGAGCACTAATTTGGAGGGAATCAAATTTATGGACTTAAACTAATCTGACTACATGGTGTAAATCTCCAACTCAATATCTAATAACAGGGGTCTTTTCTTCTTAGAGCTCTCATTATTTTTCTAAATAAGCATCTGGATTGTTTTGTTTGTTTTTCTGTTTTATTTATAGCAAACATGCCACGCTGGAAGGTGGGGGTGGGGGAATGTCAGGGTTGGGCCTGCGCAGCTTTGAGGCACCTTTAAATAACAGTTCCATGGGATACAGGAAGAAATAAAAGCCAAGGAGATGTTAAAGACAGAATTGTGGGGGGCGGAGGGTGAGCGGCAGCAGCCACTTGCAGGCCAGATAGCTCAGTGGACTGAAGTGGCTACTTAGGCAGAGCACAGCAGTCGGGGTTCCCTGGCATGATGTGCTGGCCCCGCCCCTGGGGTGTACCCAAATGGGATTGAGACTGGGTGTGTTGGCACACACCTGTAATCCCACAGCTTGGGAGGCTGAACACAGGAGAATCACTATGAGTCTGGTCTACATAGTGAGACCCTATAGACCCTGTACCAAATACATTAAAACAAAAAGAATGCGGGGTCTAGGAAATGTTATGCTCCTATTGGCACCACGGCTAGCTAAACTACAAGTATCAGGCATCAGCAGGAATATGTTTAAAGCATAATCAAAACCCCCTATAGCCCAGAGTGTGTGTGTGTGTGTGTGTGTGTGTGTGTGTGTGTGTGTGTGTGTTTAATGTATTTGGTTGTTGCAGGGTCTCACTACACTGGGATTGTGAGTTCCTGCCACTGTTCCTGGACTGTGGCTGGCTCAGTGTGCCCAGGGTTGGGGTTGGTGCTGCATGTGGTGTTGGTGATTGACGCGGTTTCTGCACTTGCCAAAACAGGTGCTTAGTCCTTTGAACTCTCTGGGCAGTCCCCACCCAGGGGGGTTTTGAAAATGCTTTACTAGATTACATGAGCAAACTCTTTGAAGGTAAAAATCGTATTTTGCTTCTTTCACCTTCCCCTACAGCACACTTGATCATGCCAGGCAATAGATGTTGCCTACACTCTCATTGCACAGCTACGTGAATAGATGTTGCTTGGCCGATGAAATATAGAACTGCAGGTGCAACGTGTTTCACACATTTGTTACACAGCATGAAAATGTTCATGACTGAATGTCTAGAGAGTTAAGGAAGCTCAGGTCAAGGCACACTCAGATTTTGACCAGATCTGAGACAAATTCTGAACTTTGGTTTCTTGGCTAATGATGACCAGGACAAACATAAAGGAACACACATGTTCACTAACATTCTTATATGTAATTGAATCTGGGTGTCCAGAAATCCGGTGTTTTCTTACTTTAGGACACATACACACACAGATGCACACACACATACACACACATGGGGGAGAGAGAGAGAGATGTCATTTCTGATTAGATTTTAAAATAACAGAAAACCTAGATGACAGGATCTCCAATTTTCCCTATTCCTCATCACCAAGAAAATTAGTTTTTAGCTTAACTTATTTTCATTTGTCCTTGGAGGCTAGGAACAGTAATTGCAATGATACTCTCTCCATAGGTTTCATAAACACTGTAATCAGTTGGTGTTCCAAATGCATTTCTATTTTGTTGCCTTTGAAGGAAAGTGAAAAACACTGAGAAGAAGAAGCTTTGAAAACCCAGCTCCAGCAAGAAAGGCTTTCTATACAGATTTAAGCATCCTAGTAATCAGTTTATCTCCCTTCTGCTGATTGCCCTGGAAAGAAAGAGCATCAAGAAGAGCACAAACAAAACCACGGATTTGCACTTCTCCTGCAGCCCCAAATGCTGCTCAGTTGGTGGGAAAAAGAAAATCACCCCATTCAGCTCTGAGTCTCGCTCATTAGAATATGTGGTCCCTCCTGGTGGGTGGTACCCAGACTCCACAGGCCTGTCCATCAAAGGCTGCTGAAGTCAGAGCAGAAGTGACAGCAGAGTTCAGCAGTGATGTAGAAAAGAGGGTCTCTGCCAGCATCAAGTGAGATAATAGACATAAACAGACTTTGAAATTATTAATTCAGGACCTCCATGAGCCTCATCTTCATTATTATTAATTGTTCACAAGTTAAAGGCTTTGTTGTCTTCATTACATGATGTGCCCCTTTTGTGAAGTAGGTAACTTATTAGAACATAGATTTTGGTTGGGGTAAAGACATCCTTGCACTGTGCAGCTCACTTGCTGTAACACTAAAGAGAGAAAATGTTGCAGAAATAAATCAATCTCACCCTTTTCAAAACATCAGCTAGAATGAGACAAGGGAGAACACATGACATCTCAAGTCTTGACCAAGTTGTAGTTATGAGAGCCATTGTTATTATAAGGGCACCACGGTTATCCACCATGAGAAGAAATAGCAAGTTGGGTGAGAACTTTCCAGGTACTGGTTCTGTACCAGCCATCCTAAAGAAAGGGAAGCTAGGGCCAAAATGCTGAGTTTAGATGGGCACAATGCCCATGCCTAACAAGTGGTGGAGCCCGAACTGAAGTCCTGGTGGTCCAACTATCTCCTGTCTCTAGATTGTCATGCAAAATTATCAAACAGCTTTGCAGTCTATAGCAGCAAATACTGTGTGACTCCAGAGATGATTTCTCTGGCAGAGCAATATTGTAAGCTGGAGTGGCAGGCAGAAAATGGCTAACAGAAGAGAAGGGATGGATTCAATGCAATCTTGACTAAAATATCATCAGTGTACCACAAAGATCTAGAAAAAGCAATCTTAACAATCATCTGGAACCAGAAGAGACCTAGAATAGCAAAAGCAATCCTGGGCAACAAAGAAAAGGCAGGAACTTTGGCAATCTTTGAATTGAAATTATAGTACAAAGCTACTGTGACAAAATCAGCATAAAAGCTGAGGAAAAATGGAAGATTAGAAGAGGCAGGCACCTATAAGCACTCTCATCCACCTTATCTTTGACAAAGGGTCCAAACATGTTCACTGGAAGAAAGATAGCCTCTTTCGTGGTGCTTGAAAAACTTACTTTCCACATGCTGAAGGCTAGAAATAAACCCATGTCTACCATCCTGCCCAAAACTATGGCCAAAATGGACCAAAGATTTAAATAGTAAAACTGGAACACTAAATCTTCTGGAAGAGAAAGCAGGTAGAAATCTTAAGGACATATGGGGAAAGTAAAGAATTCATGAACAAAAATCAAATAGCATGGGCAATTCTTCAAAGAATCAACAATTAGGATCTCACCTGTTTGAAAAGTTCTACATGTCAAAAGAAATCACCAACAGAGTAAAAAGAAAACCCACAAATTGGGGAAAAAAAATTATAGCTGTCTTTCTGGCAAAGGATTCCTATCTAGAACATATAAAGAATTAAAAAAAAAAATTCCTCCAAAATTCAAAGGCCCAGTCCAAAATGAGCATCTGATATACATACACTCTTCACAAGTAAAGAGATACAAATGACAAATAAATAAATGAAGAAATGTTGAACATCATTGGTCATTCAAGAGATGTGAATTAAAACAATGCTGAGATGCCAACTTACACCAGAAAAAAAGTTATCATCAAGAAGTCAACCAATAACAAATGCTGGCGAGGCTGTGGGGAAGAAGAAAACCTTCGCCACTTTTGGTTGGGAGTGCAGGCTGGTCTAACTGTTATGGAAATCAGCATGGAGTTTCCTCAAAAAGCTAGGTTGGAGGTCCCCTTCAAGCCAGCTATTCACTTCCTAGATATTTTTTCAAATGAATTGAAATCATCATATCACAGCAGTATATGTGCACTCATGTCTATAGCAGTGGAATTTGTCGTAACTAAATCTTTGAAACAACCCAAATGCCCAACAATTGAGGAATGGATAAAAAAGATACTGTATTTTTACACAATGCAGTATTACTGAGTTATAAAAAAAAGGATAAATTTGAGGCTTTTGTGCATAAATGGGTGCACCTAGAGACTATATTGGTAAGTGAAATAAATCAGACCCACTTGTGCAAACATTGTATTATCTTGTTAGTGTGAGAACCTGAAAGAGTAAATAAAATTTGAAAGGTACAATAGATACTATGAAAGGGAAAGAATTTGTTCAGAGGTAAGGAAAAGCTGGGATGAGGAAAAGGATAAAAGAAAGAAAGAAAAAGATATATTTATGTATTTATGTAGCATAATTTCAATAATTGTTCTGCTGATTGCTGCTGGTCTTTTGAAAGGAGTAGTTAATGATTTTTCCCTTTTATTCTTATTATTTTATCTTTTTATTTTCTTATAACTTTGTTGTTGCTATTGTTTTAAACCAATTTTTCACATTTATGTCTGATAACCTGAACAACTAATTTGAAGAGAACATCACGCAACACAGCAACAATTGTTGAATTCCTCTTACTTTGTTTAATGACATTTCATATCACTTCTAAAGCTGTTTTTCATTACTCTTTTGTATTCTTTAATTAAAAAAATTTAAAAGAAAAGGGAAAAGACCCCTTGACTAATACAAATAAAAACAAAATGTGAAATCATATCTGACAGCATCAAAACCCAGAGAATTATGAGAACCTATTTTGAAAACTTAATGTTCTCATAAATTCAAGAACATGGCAAGGAAAGGAGAAAGTGTTATACACATACAAATTACCAAAAGTGAACCAAGAAGACATAAAAAATATATACCCTCTGAAAAGACCCATGACAAACAATGAAATAGCAGCAGTAGTAAAAATCCTGCCATAAAGAAAGGCCCCAGGCATGATGTATCTCTTGAAGAAATCTATCAGAACTGCTATGCCAACACTCTCCCCAATACTCTTGCCAACTACTGCCAATACTCTTCAAATTCTTCTATGAGGTTGAAATGGAATGAACATCACAAAACTCCTTCCTTCAAGCTAGTATCACCATATGTGGCAGTTATGGATTGTGTCCACTTGAATGTGAAATGCCCAACTAAGTTGGATCAGCATAGTTCTGAGTGTGGCTCAGGGGATTCCCTGTGGACAGCAGACCTGTCCCAAGGTGACTTGTTGCCTGAGTGATGAATGAGAAAGAGAGACAGTAGCTTCAAGTAGAAGGAAAAGAGTTGTGCTCGGTAAGTAGAGGCAGATTCATTCCCATGCCTACAAAATGACTTGAGTGACTTAAGAGAACTGATCAGCTAGAAATGAAAGTCACTGTCTTCTTCACAGGACAAGTCCCAGTGGAAGATGACAGCTGTGCTAAGGGAAATATAATTGCTGGAAGCCCAGGCTACTTAATTATCAAGCTAGCCACCACAATGCTAAGCCGGTCAGTGGAGACATACATCAGTCCTCCTCCCTCTCACCACCGTGACAATCTCCATCTACCTTAGAATAGAGCATCAGAGCTTCTGGTACACAACTCACTATCTCAAAAGTGCAGCAGGGCGGGTTAGATAGCTCAGCGGACTAAAACGCCTGCTTAGGCAGACACAGGGACCGGAGTTTGAAACCCAGCCTGCCATGCCAGTTCTGCCCCAGGGACACACTGAGCTGGCAGTGGAGACTGGGCATAGTGGCACACACCTGTAATCCTAGCACTTGGGAAGCTGAACACAGGAGGATCACTACAAGTCTGATCTGTGTAGTGAGACCCTGTAGATCCCTGTACTAAATTCATAAAAGGAAAAAAAAAAGGTGTGGCAGACAGAGGACAGGCAGGTCAGGACTTAGGCAAGCCTCCTGGAACCTTTAATTCACACTGAGGATAGAGCATGGAGCAAAAATACACCCCGCTATTGCCTATGAAATAAGCTACCAGTTGAAAGAATAATAACTTACTCCCATGAATGCTGAGGGATTAACTCAAACCAGTAAATTGCATCAGTTTCAAAACTATTGTTTGCTATAGCTGCTTTAAATTTGTTTAACACTTACCTCTTTGCAGTAATTGAACCTGTCAGGTTCTCTCCCCCACCTTTAGGAGCCCTTTGTTTAAGCCACATGTATGAATCCTGCATAACTGGTAGTAATGCAAAGCCCTTTCACTCAGTCCATTTTCTTGAACATGTTTTGCGCATTAATATTTATTTTCACAATTTAAAATTATTCAATTGAAATGATTTTTAAATGACTTAGTTTAAGGAAAAAATTTTGTTTAGTCCTTTACTACTTAAAAATTTGCTAAATTCAGCGTGGTGTGTTTCTACCTCGACATCTTCTGGATTATATAAATTAATGTATTTTCCACATAGAAATTAGTTTCCTAGCCAGGGAGACAACTCAGTAGAGTAAGTGCTTGCCTTGCAAGCACAAGGGACTGAGTTCAATCCCCAGTTCCACCAAAGAAAAAAAAAAAAAAGAAGACTATTTATAGGTGCTGGGGAGATGGCTCAGTGGAATAAAGCACTTCCTTGGCAAGCGCAAGGACCTGAGTTCAATCCCTAGTTTCCTCCCCACCAAAAAAAAAATATATATATATTAGTTTCCTACCAGGGCTGTCATTTTGCTATAAGAGATCTACCTAATGATATGGAAAGGGTGTGCTGAGGCAAAACACAGAGGCTCCCTAGATCTCCCAGGCTGAGAGTGGGCTTGTGTCTGCCTGTGTCCACCTCGCAGAGCACACTGTGATTGTTTAATTATGTTATTATACTGCACAGTAGACAGCTATTATCCCAGGTATCCATTGTTTGCAATAGTGGTTATTTCTAATTTATGGCTACCTCAGTAAGGTTTTCAGTAATTCTACTGTGAATTATGCTTTCTTCAGCCCTGGATTCTGGAATGGGCAGACAAGCATTGTTCTTTTTACATCTATACAATAGAGGTGTTGATCTCATCAAAATTTTTTACCACTGTTGGCTTCCTCATGAATTCTAACAATTGAGAGTACCTATGTTTTTCTAGGTTTTGTTTTTGTCTTAGGAAACCATATATATATATATATATATATATATATATATATATATATATATATATATGGTTTTTCTTTATGATATGTATACATATATATATATATGTATATATGTATAAAAGCATAAAAAATTCTGTCAAAATGAACATTCTGTCACAAAGAGAAATGTTAATAATACCCCTAGGCCAAATGCCTGAATAATTATGACTCAACATAACAAATTTAAAGTTAAATTTACTCCTACATTCTAGTTCCCCAGACCCCAGATTCATAAACACATCCTCCAATTCTTAAATGAAAAATTCAGAAGGTGCTGACATCTGGCTTCCAAAATATTAAGCATGGAGGCGTTCAGTGAAACAATTGTTGTTTTTGAAATGAAACCAAGTTTTTGCAAGTCTACATATCACCACTTTGCTGGTTGAACAATTAAAAAATGTAAACTTGGAAAAAGGAACAAGTGCTTAAGACAGCAAAGTTCTAAAAACTCCCAAGATGACAATATAGTCCCGGACTCTGGTTAGATAACCAGCTGTAGAAGAGTGTTTAGCACAGCAAAGGCTTCTTCTCTCCCAGATAGGTCTTATCCTTGAAGCATTTACAATGCCCAGATTGCACATTAAGCAATAAATGTATAGGATGCCTGCCTGCAGAACACAGATACCAAACGCTAAATCCCAGGCAACAATGCACGACTATTTGGTATCGTGAAAGGTTGTTTTCTTGACAGAAAGCTTAAATTACTGCTGCTAAGATTTATAAAATCACTGCCGTCTGCTAAAGGTTTATCAGTCTAAGAAAAATCTTCTGACAATGCTCAAGTAGACAGTGTGCTGATACAAAGTTAGGAATGGCCCACAATGCACTTCTTTGCTCGTGCAGTGCACAATCTGAGCATTTTTTCTCTAGCATCGACTTGTTGTACAGATGTAGTTTGTGTAAACATGTTTGTGGAGTCTAAGTATACACGGCAGATGCCAAACACTAATTTTCTGCTTGGGATTAGAGCATCATTGTAATTGTATGACCTGTTTGAAGTTTAGGGACTCATAGAATACTTATTTCCTATCCATTGTTAGCAACTTAGGATAGTTCCTGGTGCATAGTGGGTCTTCAAGAATAACTGGTAAAACATTACAGACAAGTGCAGATGATGTGTTAGAGAAAACATTCCTACACCTGTTTCTCTGCTTAGAATCAGCAGACTCATTTGGAACAAGATGCCCCATGCCAGTAGTCATTAATTATAGCCATTACCTGCCACATGCATTGCTATGGATTGTTTCTAGTTGTCTCCCAAAAGCCTCATGCAGTCATGCGGTGGCTTCTGGAGTTTTGTGACTGATTCCTATGGATACGCATGCTGCACCTGCCCCAGGGCAAGTAGTCTGCATTACAGTGTGAGGAGGGGAGAGAGGCTGGCCAGCTGGCTGAGCTGCTGCTCTTCGCTCTCTGCTCTTTGCCACTGCCATGAAAGGTTGTTCCCTGCTACGTGCAGCTCTGCCTTGGAGCCAGCTGAGTATGGACTGAAACCTCCACTAACTGTGAGCTAAATAAAGCTTTCCTTCCTTCATTTTGCATGTCGAGTATTTGTCCCAGCAAGAGAGAAGAGTAACTGAGACACTCGGAAACATGGTCCCACTTCGGGTGTGTGTGTGTGCACTCTGAAGCAGGTGAGCGGAGGCGATATCTGTATTTCCTTTAGGTTCCAAAACACTGATGAGTTTCAAATCTAATCTGTCAGTCTTGGAAGATCGGGTAAATTTGTAAACTATTCTTATCATAACTCCTCTAGAAAGGAACACTTTGCTTTTTATACACTAAAATATCTAGAAAACTGTAAAAGTCAGATTTTCCCAAATTCGTAAATCTGTGAAATGTATAATATGAAATGTACATATAACGTATACTACATGGCCAGGCAAATAGCTCAGTGGATTAAAGCGCCTGCTTAGGCAGACACAGGGGCTGGGGGGTCTGATTCCCAGGCCTCCCATACCAGCCGGACCCCCTGAGGCAGTGATTGAGACTGGGCATGGTGGTGTGCGCCTGCAGTCCCAGCTCTTGGGAAGCTGAAAGCAGGAGACTCGCTACAAGTCCAATCTATATAGGAGACCCTGTACATTCTGTAGACCCTATACTAAAAATACAAAAAAAAAAAGTATATACAAGAAGCTTCTTTGATTAAAATCATGTGTTGAAACAGTTGGCCAGAGCTCAGACAACTGCTGATTTTCTGTACTGCATGATGGGAATTTCTTCTGTATATCTGTAGGTACAGGATCAGCCACCAGCACTGCTTTTGAGAGTCAAACTCAAATTTAAGTTGAATTTCCCTTTTAGTTCATATTACTAATTACGTGAGCATCAGTTTCCTCATTTTTAAAATACACATATCACCAGCTACCATATGAAGTTGTCGTGGATAAGAGATCAAATGCCTGGTTATATATTACCAACACAGTATCCATGGAAATATCAATATTTTGCTATCTAACCAGAAAAACTGGAATCCAAAAAGAATTAGGATATGCTGCACACACTCATGTAGCAGCTCCTCAGGATGAACATAGTCACGTATGGAAAACAAGTGCTCATAAAATAAAAAATTGTAAAGTAAAAATAATGATTAAAAATTATGTCTATTCACCTGTCTTTCCCTTTCAAAGAGAAATAGATAATTGATATGATCTTGAAGACAAGAAAGCCTCTCTAATTATAAAAGTAAAATTTATAAAAATAAGGATAACCGGGTGTGGTGGCGCATGCCTGTAATCCCAGCACTCGGGAGGCTGAGGCAGGAGGATTGTTGTGAGTTCGAGACCAGCCTGAACTGCAAAGTGAGCTTAAGGCCAGCCTGAAGTGCATAGTGAGACCCTGTCTCAAAAAGACAAAAAAAAAAAAAAGGATAAAAATTGATGCATTATCATTTAAAATATGTTTGCATAGCAAGAAAAGAATCATAAAAAAGTCAAAAGGTAAATGAAAATTCTGGTGAAACAAGTTTAAATCACACATTACCAAGAGATAATTGCCAAAATATGTAAAGATTTTTTTTGAAATTAAAAAATAAATGGGCAAATGGCCCAAGAGGAAAAATGCACAAAGCTTATGAACCAACAGAAAGCAGATACGTTTTAAACATATGAAAGATAAGTAACTTCCCTTGTGGTAACATAATACAAATGTAACACTATGCTGTAGCAGTCTCTCATCTTTTAAATTGGCAGAATCTCAAACCAGCTCAAAGCTGTGATGAAAAAAATATGCCCATAGAAAAATAATAAAATGCATCATGAAATAAATAGGAGAATAGCCCAAATGTTTTATAGACTTCTCTGAAAATACACCTATGATTAGAAAGAACTCTGTACTTCCCAGCTCATTAAAGTAATTGCCCAAAGTTGTACTGGGAAAGAGGGCAAAGGAGGAGATTGGGCGTCCACTCTAAATAAATACAGAGTTCAAAGCATGCAAGATGATATATAAACATGAGTAATCTTGTAGAAATAATTTACAGGCAGAGACATGGAATTATCCTTTTGAAGACAATCAGAATTAGACTAGGAGTTGTGAATACACAGAGAAGATCTCAAAACAATGACTATCTTGATACTTATATAACTATTTAATACCTGTCTTGTAGATGAATATTCTAATACTTTCTGTACAGGATGCCTCCAGGCTCTTGTCTTGGTGCAAGAAGTCAATTTGTAATCCCAAAGATATGTTATTGGAGTCCCACCAAGTTAATTCTAATCTACCACTCTCAGGGCAAACCACAGGAAAAGTAAGGACACTAAAACATATTTATAATCAGTGGGGAGCCCAGGGGGCCCTAAATCCAGCCACATAGATGGTTTTCAAGAACCTAGAGGCTGACCCAGGGTGGCACCTGGTTTTTTTCAGTGGAGGAGGAGTGGCTTGAGGAGGAAAGACAGAATTGTGGGAAGTAGGTGAGTACTGTGAGCTGAGCTGGGTGGGTGGCCTACATTTACCTCTGCCATATGCAGAGAGGACATGCAAAGAAAGCAATCTGCATTGTAATGAGATAATATCTCAAGTTTTGGGAGACCTAGTGCTTCAGCTGTGATATAGTCTTTCAAGCCCCAGGAAGTCAGAGCCTCTGTCTCCAGGTTTGATCCCATCTGGCAGCACGGAGCACTGACTCTTCATCCTGTCTCGACCCAGCTCACATTAAGGAGCAGCAGGTGTAGGTTACCAGAGAAACACGCATGCCACCTTCAGAGACTGTCACCAGCACCTCAGCTAGACCAATATACATTGCTTAAGGCTAATTGAAAAGATAAACAGAAGTCCTAGCCAGCTCTGTACCTGTAGGGTCAGGCTCAGTTAAAACAGACCATCGCTCTTCTTTCAAGGAGAGCTGCTCAGGTGGTCCTCCACACTTTCTTAAATGGTTAATTAACTTCCAGGGATTACTACTTTTCTGTGTGGCAAATCTAAAACTTAAATGTAATTCAGCTTAGCTATAAGTACAATATTCTTTCACCTACACAGTAACTAAAGATGGAAACAGTGGAGGTGGGGCAAACAGGGCCATGGTGTGTGAAATGGAGCTGGTAACATTAGAAGGCAGTGTGCATTAGATATAATTAGATAAAGCAGACAATACACGTACTTTAGGAACAAAAAGAAGCACCAACTAGCTGGTGAGCAAATTGCTAACTGCTAAAAATTCAACTAGGACTTCAACTGTGGCCCATAATGCGGAAACACTGCGAGGTTCCTAATAGTGAAACAATACGATGAGATCAACATTGAAAAGCCACTGGTCTTAGGATAGAGACTAAAACAGGACAAGAAAGGAAAATATCAAAACATCTAAAGGAATACAAATCATTGAGCCTATTTAATTAATTACTTTATTTATTTTTGTGGCTGGCTCAGCCCTCCCTGGGGGCGAGGCTGGTGTGACATATGGTGCTGAGGACTGAACCACAGCCCTTTCTCTTGCCTAAGCTTGCCTAAGCATGCACGTTAGACCACTGAGCTATCTTGCCAGCCTGAGCCTCTTTTGAAAGAAAAAAAACATATATACACATTCTCTCTCTCTCTCTCCCTTCCTCTCCCTTTCTCCTTCCCTCCCTCCCTCTCTTCTTTTCTCTCCTCTCTCCCTCCCTCTGTCTCTCTCCCTTCCTCCCTTTCTCTCTCTCTCCTTCCCTGTGATTCTCCCTCCCTTCCTGTCTCATACCCCCCCACACATTTAGATAGTAGGTGGATCTCTACTCCCAATATTTTTCTGCCTCAATAATTGTAAAATTACATGAAAATACATCTTACAGAGTTTATTTCGAATTTGAGAAGCAACAAAGACTGAAAGCTATAGCATGTTAATATAAGACATGAAAGACGAAAGCTGTCCCAGTGTTCCTGTTCATTTTGTGGACCAACAGTTAAGAAACAAGGCGAGAAGACAAAATAATACCACAGAGGAAGTTGCTCCGACAACTAAAGTTTGGAGATAGAAGATGTTTTACATTGGATTTATTTTTACTTTCCTTATTACATACACACACAAACACAACACACAAACACAAGCATATTGCAATTTCAATTTGATACATACCCATCAGTGAACTTATAGAAAAAAAAATAACTTTGACTATATGCATTGAAATAAACAAATATGGGGCCAGGGAGATGGCTCAGTTGAATAAGTGTTTCCCTGGCAAGCACAAGGGCCTGAGTTCAATCCCCAGTCCTAGAAAAACAAAAAAAGAAAGAAACAAACAAATATGTGCTTGGTGTCTAGCTGCATCCTGCCTATGTAGACAGAACTCTGGACGTCCCTACTGTCACCCTCTGCTACTGCACTGAGACCAGGGCAGGACTCACCCGCTTGTACCCGTGACCAGGACAGCAATTCTCAAAACCTAAGAAAATGCAGAGGGCAATGGCGTAGGCATACTGCAACTATTTTTTTTTTTAATCATGAAACACACACAGAGAGAAGACTATTCAATGAATATGTATAACTTTTAAAAAGCAGGCTAACCTATTCTACTTTTTTGAGGAGATATTAAAAGGCAAGGATAGAGTTGAGATTTTTTGCTGTTTCCATTGGCGGATGGGCAAAGAAGAAAACATAATCATTGTAAAGCCAATCATAGAATCACTAAATGTAGCCGATCTAATGTGAAAACACAAATGCTTTCCATAGTTTATGTATCTACATGCTTTTTATTAATAAAATGTTATTTAAGCCAGCTATAGAATTATTTGAAATAGGTAGTTACACACATGTTGTTACTTTTTAATCTTATTTAGTCATCATATTTAGAAAAAAACTTAAATTTATTTTCCACTTCTAAAGTCGAGGAATGGATTTATAATATTCAGCTTCTCAGCTGATCACTTTGTCTTCCTATAACAAGGAAATGTTGTTACTTTGAAAATCATGGGCAAGCTCCTTTTTCTCTCAGTTGCACCATGGTTTCCCAATTTCTGCATGATTCACACACAGGATAACTCAATTCATAACAGCAAGTGAAGCATAAGACAGTGTTTCTAAGTCAACTGAACTCTTCTAAGAATTAGACCTACGGAACACCAGACAGACGAGTGACATCATAGAGCATCAGTCTCGGCCCTGCTCTTATATATTGAAACCTGAGCTACAGCCAGGCTGAAGTACATGGTGCCATTAAATGCCACTAGAGAGCAGCCAAGCTGCTATTAAATAGATGGAGATTTTGTGATGGTCTACCTGTCCTCAGGCCATCCTGGAACCTCCCACTTCATTTTGTTCTTAAGAGACAAAAACAGATTTCTAAAGTAAGAGCAATGCATGCCTCTGACTCAGGCAGTACTGGTTGTGTGGATCACTGTGCTCCGCTAGGTAACATTATGGTACATTCGTTTGTGGTCCAATTTCTGGACCAAGACAACCACTGAAGATGCAATCCATTCAGTTTCATAGTGATCCCTATTGTTCAACCAGGCCTACCTCAAGGTTCACTTTGTGCTGATAGCCTCAAATACCTTCAAGCAATTTAGACTCAATTCCTAGGGGGATAGAGCACTGTCACAGGGAAAGGATCAGCTTCAGTGTGGTAGGAAACAACTGCCGCTAATAATGCAGGCCCAAGAAGCCAGTGCTTGGATTCTGTGGGCCCACACTGGAAATACCAATCCTAAAGCAATTCTTTGCAGAAATATTTTTATTTCTGATATTTTAATATAAAAATTAAAGTAGAATAAAATAAATAGTAGAAAGCTGCTCTCCACTAGGGCTTATTTCAGCAATCTAATACTTTTCAAAATATAAAGTTAGGGGCTAGGGAGATGGCTCAGGAGAATAAGTGCTTCCCTGGCAAGAGCAAGGGTCTGAATTCAATTCCTGGTTCTGTCAAAAAAAAAAAAAATAATAATAATAAAATAAAACAAAGATAAGTGATAGGCAGCAGCAAGGTAGGTCTTTCTAAAAAGGAAAAAGGATCACAAGATGGAAAAGGGGACATGGAGAGGAAAGGGGAAGGGATTTAAAAAGGAATTAAGATGAACCATCTACATGTAAATATGATGTACTGCAAACATGTAAAATAGCAGAAGGAATCATGACATGGATGGAGCTGAGAAAGCAAAAGGGATTTAAAAAGGAATTAAACACTTCCTGCCCCACAAATGTGAAGCTCTGAGTTCAATTCCCAGCACTAAAAACCTTTTCAAAATGTAAAAAAATAAAAACAAAAAAGGAATTAAAAAGGAATTAAGGTATAGGATGAACATGCTCAAATTCCCCAGATATGTACTAAGAAGGAAGCCAGCTAATACATAATAGCTACCATTTATGTAGCACTACAATGTCAAATTTAGTGCTATTTTGTGAGTACTACAACACCTATACCTAAAAACATCTGATGAGGTACATTCTATCATTGTATCTTTTCTTTTTTGTCGTACCAGCAATTGAACTCAGGACCCTGCGCTTGCCAGGCAAGCGCTTATTCTACTGAGCTATCTCTGCGACCCTTTTTTTTTCAAATTTTGTGTTGGCACAGGGTCTCACCGCACAGCTCCAATTCTTAGGGATCCTCCTGTTTTCAGCCTCCCCGGCACTAGGATTACAGGCGTGCACCACCACACCCTGTCTTGGTGGCCAACTGAGGGTGCCCGGGGGCTGGCCGGCATAATACGTGGTGCTGGGGATTGCTACCCTATCATCGCATCATTTTAAAAAGGAAAAAAACAAGACTAGGAGCGATTGTGTAACCTACCTAAATCAACAGGTGCAACGGTGAGTTCAAAGTTGAACTCTGCTACCTGCGAGCTCGGGTTAAACACTACACGATTTTTTTTCTCTAGAGGAAATAATCTGAGATCAATTTTATATCATGATAAAAACTGTAAGCTAATGCAGGTAATTTTTTATAGAAAACATTTTAAAATTAACATTTATGACTATATATAAAGTAGAATAGAATAAAACTAAAATGCTTGAGAAAAATAACTGAACATGCCACACTGTCAAGAGTAAGTTTTGTTTTTTAAATCCTGCTGGTGTGAAATTTATATTCTATTCAGGTTCAATTCCTTGTTTTCATGAAATAAGTGAAATATAAAACTATAAAGAGTTAAATCTCAGAAAAATGCCATACATGACTTTGCTGAGAATGGGTATAACACTCACAGATTGAAAGGGCAGGTTATCATACTCTGTGACTACTAATGAATACAAACACAAGAGCTACTTAGCAACCTCTAATAATTAATAGGTTGGCAAGGAAAAGCATGAGAAGCCTCGGCTCCTTTTAATGAATGGAAATCGATCTGAAGAAACAGCTACGTGAGTGCCTCGCAGGACCCCCAGTCACTGGCCGACGAGCACCCATCTTTCATTGTTTTGAGGCTGGAGAAGGATTTGGGTAATGTACCGGCTGAGCTTCATCCATACCAACGTGCACCATGAAGGCCCCTCAGCTGAGTGACCCATTCAAGGACTGAAACAGTCAATGTTCCCTTCTCTGGCTGTTCTATTGTGTGTCACAGCTTCATCAAGGAGATTCTGGGGCCACAGAGGAAAGTGATCCATGAGGTAGGATGTGCCTAAGGAGAGTTACATGGAGAGAAACATTCTCTCAGGCTTTCACAGTGAATAAATTGGTCAAGCAATGGCCATGACTCATCCACATGGCTGACACTGACAAAGGATCTACAAACTGCAATGCAGGGTCTCAGGATAAATCCTGAGGGGATTTGACTGACCTTGGCAGATAAAAACAGTTACATTTCTTGTTATATAAGAAATGGTCTTAACCATCCAGCAGAAAAGTATATTAACAAGGTATGAAAAGTAAAGACATATCAATATGCTGAGCTGTAAAAGGCTCAAGTCAACAACTTCTGACATTGCCAGTCCTGCGGATAACACACTACTATTATGGTCTACTGGACTATATTGGATTATTTTGCTGAATTCACACACTTACAATATTTAAATGGCAATGGAATACCCATCTTTAACAAAACTAAACAAAAAAGGGGATACAAATGAAGGACCATTTTGTATCTGTATATACAAAATAGTATAGATATACAGCTACTTTCTCTTAATTCAATGAGAAGAAAGATTTTTACTAATAGTGTTTGGACAGGATATCATGTCTGAATCTTATACTATGAATAACCACTATGAAGACAACAATATGCAACATATTAATTATTAAAACTGTCCTACTAATCAGTTTTGAAACTGCTTCATTGCTATTTGTTTCTGAATAAAATTAATAAAGGAAAAGAAAACCAGGATGAAAATTAAAAAAAAAAAAACAGCAGCGGAAGCAAAATAATGGTTTTTCCTTTCAGCTTGTGAAGTAAAG